>NQII01006504.1:37742-113744 GCA_002778355.1 Clitarchus hookeri | reverse complement strand
GGGGGGGGTTGTCAGGTCTCATAACAACCACTTCTCCTCGTAGACACAATATCTGGCAAGGGAGAGTAGAGAAGCACGGGGGTGTCTTGTTGTAAAGACCAAACGATGATGAAAGGGCGGTGTTGCGAGTTGGTAGGGGGGTTGGTGCGGCAAGATCAGTTATTGTAGGGAGGCAGAAGGACGGCGGAACACGAAGTAACAAATCGAATGACGTGCTTCGCGACTTCCAGCTTCGGAAGGACGAGGATGAATCCCTGCAGCCGGAGCACGAGTTTCAGGCCCCGCACTAGATGAGCTCTTAGAACTCTTCGCCACGCCGCCTTAATAGAAGCGGATCAGCTGAGCTGACAGTTCGTGAATCGATGAACGAATGTTTTCTTTTAACAATGCCCTTGCTTTCACAATGTTGTTGTCGTTCACAGGTTTTATGGGAGCCTGCTTCTCGGCTGATCATGCATTTTATTTTCGCCCTCCTCGACAATCTCAGACTAAATCACTATACCGTTTTAGGCGTTACCACGAACAACTTTTTATTTTTGACTGCACTTGTTTTGGTAGAAGGCTCTTTCTTATATCGAGGCCAATAATAATGCGTTCGTGATTAATGGAAGCTGTATAACGTGCGCATTAATGATTCATTCCAAGTGTAGCAAAATATTATATTTTTGGTCTGACGAGTACTTATGAATTCTCAGCAATAACATACACGCTGGAACCTAAGAAAAGAGTTTCTATTGGTATATGACACTAGCAGTAACAAGTAATACAAATGTCGGCGTGACAGCAGACACCAGTAGCATACGCTAGGAGACAGGCTCTGCCTGTGCTGGTGCTAGCTTCTGACCTTGTACAGCACTGGCTATGATTTACCTTCTCTGCAACACGCCATACTTGGACGAGTATACTCAGGATCATTTGCTAACTGTTTAATGAGACTAGGGATTTCAGTTCCAAAAACGAAAGATACCTGCCACACATGAATGACTACACTCACTGGACGTTGAACAATGGCGCGTACATGTTATATCAATGAATACTTTTCCTTTGGAACGTCACATTTAGTGGACACTTTGGCTGCGAGGGCTTGGATTTACGTTCATTCCACCATGACTCAATGTTCTGAATTGGTATTTAATAATAAGGCTTTTCAATCAACAAGAAATATCTTAACAGTAGCATTTCTAAATGCAATTAGTTTTTCTTCAATTACTCACTCCTCTTATCATAATTTAATAATTTGTGTCTTATATGGCAAAATACGAATATGACCGAAACAGTGCAAAACTGAAAATTATGTTATGTAGTCGTCTATGCCATGTTTGGCTTTTATTAATGTTCAGTTATAAATTTTGTTTCCAAGATTTGTAAAAAATATTCTGAGATGGGTAACATCTCTCCACGTTAACATGTTTACACTACTTGAATGTGGCCTATCTGCTCATTGTTTCTTTACCTCACGCCTGTCTGACGTGGCCACTTCTGCTTAACTTGACACAGAAATGAATAGTAAAAGTTTATATGGTTGTTGCCGGCATAACCTTCTCTGCTGCCTTTGCAATAAACACTGCAGCTCAATTTCTATGGTGGGCGAAATAAAGACAGATATGTATGCCATGAACTAGCTTCGCTGCTGACAGTTCGCAGAATCTCTTTCGTAGAATCGGCGCAGATTTGCCATGGCTTACTTACTTTGGGCAGTTGGGCGCACACCGCAAACAACGCGTGAGAGTATGTGAATATGTTAAGGCAGGAAGCCTGCCGAGCATCTCGAACATATAGGAGGAAGTACTGACTTGACAGAGAACGGAGAGGACATCCGATTGGCCGAGACTGTAAAGAAAGGCATTTTTATGATATCTGGTTACTGACTTGTTGCAGGTTGCATTATTCGCAGACTAAACTGGCGTCCGAAATTAAAGCAATAAAGAGATATCCTGTGATCATTTTGCCATAAGATACATTTGGTGATAGTAAATGATAAAGCACAAACAAAGTAAACACTGTAGTATCATTTCTTGATGAACCAACAGGGAAAATCAACACAATTTCTCCTTCTCAAGCGTAAGTCACTTTCATACATATCCATAACACCGGTTACGTCTGCTCAAAATGGCGCGGGAACACTTCTGGCAGTAACGCAGGCCTGACAGCAACGTGGTACCCACGCCCATGTAGGGCAACTCGTAGTCCCATGAAGAGCGATTGGTGGACTCGGACGTTAAGCAACTTGCCTCCCTTGAACTTCCCACACATGCTCTATCAGGTTTAATTCAGGTGAGTGAGCAGGCTAATCCATTCGTGCAATCAATTCAGTTTCCAGGAAGGTATCAACCAGCTCCTCTCTAGTACGCCGATCATTACCATCTACCAGTTGAAATTCTGCGCCCACAGCACATCGAAACAACTTGACATGGTTTGCCAAAATATCGTCACGATACCCGACTGCAGTTAAACCTTGCCAGTTTACCCGCGCAACGCCATGGAGAGCGTTGCTAGCATAATGCATTCCCACAGCATTATTTATCCGCCTCCAGATTGGTATCTTTGCACCATGTTTGAGAGCCGAAGTTGTGCTCCAGTTTATCTTCAGATTCTAACCCGTCGTGAATCACTCTGAAGACTGAATATTATCTCATCCGTAAAGAGAACATTGGGCCACTGTTCAATTGTCCAGTGGACATGTTGATAGCTACACTCTAGACGTCGTCGTGTGTAAACACGCGTCAGGGGTACACATACAGCAGGTCTCCAGCAATAAAGGTCTCTCTTTATAAGCCGTGTGTACACTGTTTGCCTCGATACAACTGTTGCAGTGGATGCTGTGAGGTCAGATGTAAGCTGCTGTGCAGTACTACGGCGGTAGCCTCTTGCTCTCATGGCCAAATAACGATCATATCCAGGACGTTCTTGCCCTCGTCTTCCGGATAAAGTTCCGGAGGCCAAAACTGCTGCCACGTCCGAGAAACAACAGAACAATGCACATTTAGTGGTTTGCCCACTTCAGCTCTAAGAGTGTCAAGCTTCCATTCTTCCTATCGACCTCTGCCTCAGGGAGTCTTCAGGCCTCTCCTCTATGCCATAGCTGAATATGTAAACAATAAACACTGAAGTAAGACGCCAGCCAGTATACACTACGCACACCGTTCGATATGGACACTGATGTCATCACTTTCATGATAGTAAGAGGATGTTAATGCAATCTGCTGTTCAGAATATGGGTGTATTTTTATTTGTTTCCATTTTACTATCACCTGATACTATATCCTGGCACAATGATCACGTCAGGGACAAACGTCTGTTTATTGCTTAAATTTTGGATATTACTGTATTTTATCAATTTTGTAGAGATCTATACACTAAATTTTGTAAAATTTATGGTAATAGCATTAGAATAAATTACATACGAAATGTGTTTTAATTTGCAAGGACTGTAGTCTCGTATAATTTGTGAGCAACATATTTTTAATAAATGCAAATTTTATATTTAGGGCTTACTCTTATGTTTATGTCATAAGTTAAATACTAGTGATTGACATCCAATTCAAAACAATTTATTATGATATTGACAGAATGTTACATATGTTAATAAAAAATTTCATGAAAACTCTTCGAGAAACGTTAGGATGACAAGTATCTCACAGTCAGGCATTTTATTAAGGTTATCAGTAAAATATATCTAAGTGTTTTACGGATTACTATGTTAAAAGTCGTGAAATTGAAAATTATTTTGATGAAGTGAATGTTTTCAGAGGTGAACGTAGGCAGGCAGAGGATGTTAAGTGAAGCCATGTATTTCCAAAATAACAAAATAAAAATATATGATCTGCTATCAAAAGTACGTAAATACAAACATACCTACGTACATTATTGAATACCTAAGTAGATACATATGAACATATGTGGATATATACATATATATGCATACCTACGTATTTACATACATACATGCATACATAATAACATGNTATGAACATATGTGGATATATACATATATATGCATACCTACGTATTTACATACATACATGCATACATAATAACATGAATACATACATACATATAAAACGTGTTTCTAAAACATGGGGACAATCTTCGGCAGTGTATTCCTGACGAAAATATAGGACTAAAATGTAAGTACCACTTTTCTCGTCAAGTGATTATGAAGGAATCTGTGCGCCCCTGAAAAATCCGCATTTAAGTTGCCTTACTCTGTATTGTGGTTTGCTTACCTGGTATGCAACANAATCTGTGCGCCCCTGAAAAATCCGCATTTAAGTTGCCTTACTCTGTATTGTGGTTTGCTTACCTGGTATGCAACAAGCGATGTGTTTTAAATGGTCAACAAAAGTTATCTCATAAAAGGTTCACCTGAGAGTGTTCCAACAAGACGACCTTTTTTTGTTAATTTAGATGTGATGTTTCATAGGTTTTCTTTAAATATTACTTATAATTAAGTGTTAAAAAGTTGGATGCAATCTTAGGATGCCAAAAGCCATTTAAAAAGGAAGGGGGTGATATGACCGACGGCGTTTTCGTAAGTGTACGGTCTCCTTTATATAAAACACAATTCACCGATTTGTTTCTTAATCATAATTGGTTTCTGACATTTTCTACTAAACGCATTTTAAAACTAAAATTTTGGGTGTGGTGTGGATGGGTGTGGNGTGGTGGGGTATGTGGGAATGTGGGTGGGTGTGTGGGTGTGTTGGTCTTGGCATTGCATTAAACAACTTCATGGATTTCAAGTACCCCATAACGATGGAATATGCTCTGTGCCATCGGCCCAAGTTATACAGAATATATTCGAGGAGCATTCTGGAGAGTTTGAACTGGCGCTATGGCCACCTCGTTTTCCCTACGTGAACCCCGTGGAGCACTCACGGCGCGTGATAGGGACGTCATTCGCACCCAGAATCCTGCACTTATAAAGAGCAGGGAGCTGTGGGTAGGTATCCAGACGGCATGAGACAATATCTCTCTCCACACGTGTTTCGTTTACTTCTTGAATCGTCCTCATGACGAGATGCTGCACTTATCCGGGCTACACGATACTACTAGACCCCTATCTCATCACGTCTGGCTTGTCAGTGTATACATACAAATGTTTAATATGTATTTAAATATATTTAAATAGGTCTACATTATATTACGGAGTACTACCGCGCTAGGCTGACTTAGTTGTGATATTTTTTAGCCGCTTAGGCATCCAAAGATCACGTCTGACCATATTTAAACATTTGTATTTGAGAATTGTAGAATATTTATCGCTTTGTAATTAATTTTCTGACTGCTCTACGCTGGCATTAGTAATTAATTATCTACATCTTAAAATTATTTAATTTTTAACTATGGAGTGGTTTAAACAAATGTTGAATGGAAAAATATTCTGGTTGCATTTTTTAATTATAAGTTAAATGCGTTAATGATGCCCATCTTCGTTGTGGTCTGTACTTTTACGTTTTAAATATTTTTTTTTTTATAATTTGTTTGCTATGTCGTTCAAGGGTGAGTAATGATAGTAAAGCAGTGCATCTACATACATTATGAAGTAAGTTTGTTTTTAAACATCAATAGAAAGTAATTTTCAAAGTTTGCACTAAAATCCTGTAAANTTATAATTTGTTTGCTATGTCGTTCAAGGGTGAGTAAAGATAGTAAAGCAGTGCATCTGCATACATTATGAAGTAAGTTTGTTTTTAAACATCAATAGAAAGTAATTTTCAAAGTTTGCACTAAAATCCTGTAAAATTCGATTGTAGAAGCGACATATAATACTTAAAATGAATTGTGCAAACTACAACCACGCCAATATTTTCATTTAATTTGTTTAAATTCGTTGTAATTCTTTCAAAATATTGGATAAATATATAAAAAAAACCACACTGATCCACGGAAATAGCAAAGGCTAGTTTAAAATAAATATTAAAATTGCTATTAATTTTGACAAATGTAAATTTTATAATCTTATATATAATTGCAGTGGTCAGAATAGTAGTAATCCATATACATTGACGCAAGCCATATAAGAGTTTTTAAGTAACCTGGTTAGCTCATTCTGTCATATTAACGAGTTTAGTTAGTTTTGTTGACGTATTTGACTTTTATTATGGTATTTATTCCCTTGTTGTGGAAGTGCTATTACTCTGAGTGAAGTCGTACAAGCCAAAACCTACTCCGTTCATAGTGAGACGAAAAGTCAGTAATTAAATGCCGAATTGTGCATTTATATTTTGTATATATACGTATGTATCTCTTAATTAAAGAGATAGTTGATCTGAAGAACATTTCAGTATTTTTATTTATATCAGTTTTATAGCGATGGAAAGTAAGTATTACAGTAACAATAAGAATCAATTTGATTTAATTTTAGTCTTGTGTAGCTGTTAGTTCAAAAACCTTTCTAAAATGTATTTGTTTTAAGATTAAGGTCGGTTTTTATTTCTCTAAAAACACACATTTCCATTGTATAATTATGTTTGGCAGTTTTGATATTTTAACTACTTCGTTCAGATTATATTTTGAAACAATACAGAAACTTTAAAATTTATAGCAATAGCAATGTTGGAAATATTAACTGTGATAAAATTAACGGTTCCTGTTTGTTCAGTATTTATTATTTAAAGAAAGGAAATTATTTAAAGTCAATGTTAATAGTAACTATAGATGGCTCACACGTAAAAATTGAATTGTAGATTTTTAAAGTGCATATATTTTCTCAGTTGTTTGTTTTTGATCAAATCGTAAGATTTCAACGAACTTACGGAAATGAAATTTGTTTCGAGTAATTAGAACGAAACAGCCACTCCAAATGAGTGGCTGATTATTATCGGACTCTTGACCTGAAATGAATTATAGTTCCTGTTCTATTCCGAGACGAAGTGTTGTTTCATTTCTCACGACGAAAACGATTTGTCATGGTCCGGCAATGTTTACACTGTCAGTAACAAAGAAGAAAAATTGTTTCTTATTATAGACGAGCTGTGTTTCTCGCTGGCCTGTCAGGCGCTGAGAGAAAAACAGTTCGCCCGGCGGAATGCGCTACCAGGTGAGACACATCTCGCTCGGCTCTCGGCCCGGGACATACCGCAGGTGGTCCCCGTGTACACTGAACAAGGTTCTCCAAATAAGTACAGAAAATCTGTCAAAGTGGAGCAGCCGTCTGGCTATTATTTATCAACCTGGTACAAACAACTACAGCAGAGCATTCATCACATTAAATATTCTTTATGAAAATGTTTAACTTACGGAAATTACTTGTTTTGATTGTANTACAGCAGAGCATTCATCACATTAAATATTCTTTATGAAAATGTTTAACTTACGGAAATTACTTGTTTTGATTGTAGTATTTTTTATATAAAATACATCTACTGCCGTACTCGAAAGTGGAGCTGAACCAGTAATTTATTTTTTCAGAAATTACAGCAAGTATTCAAAGTGGAATGTTAATGTAATAAATATAACATTTTAAATCTGAATCAGAGAGAATTTCACTGTTTAAACCTGTTAACAGTACCTGACTGATTCAATAGTTACTTCAGTGAATTAAAGTGATGAATCAGTGAAAAAATGCTTGTTTTCCTTCACTTATTGATTCAGTGACATTTTCCACTGATTTATCAGTAACTTTTTTTCCACCGGTTTTCAGTGATTGGTTTTTAACTGATGGATTAGTTAAACAGTGTGTTAACATGGTCGTCAAACAAAGTTTAAAATTGGCTGGTAAACAACGTGTATCGAGTGAAATAACAAAGAATAAACTAATAAAACCAATGCAAAATACTTTCTAAAATGTGTTTCTCCTTTTAAACCACCATTTTACTACATAATATAAACATTAACCAGTTCATTCCATTTTTATGTATTTTATTTCGTTGTAATGTAATAATCACAGGGCTCTTTTTGACTGTTTAAACTACATATAATGTGGCGAAGAGAGTGCACTGTATGTACTATTCGTTTTAACAATACTAACTGTACCAATTAAACAAAAACCAAAAGTACAAGTAAACCATTTAAAACTACACGCTTTCGTTAAAGAACTATAAGATATATACAGTTTCCTCTCGTTTAACAACTTGACTTGACTTGGTTGCGCAGATAGTAAGCTAACTGCCTCATAGTGAAGATAGAAGGGGTGTGCGAGTTCAAGCTCAGTCACCTCCGGAATTTCGTTACTTTTTTAAATTACGATAAATTGCGTGTTATAAATAGTAAAATATCGTAAAGAACTTTCTTTCTTGTAATTATTTGACTAAATTCAATAACAGCAGTATTTAATTCGCCACTGTATTTGGTCGTCACTTATTCAATTAGTGAAACTGTTTCACGTCATTAATTGAATCAATAAATTTTTTTTTACTTAAACAATCAGTGGTTTTTCAGTGATTCTATGTAGAGCAATTTTCAATTATCCAAATATTTGAATTTCACTACGAATCAGTGGTTTTCCACTGATTGTAATTTATAGCGAACTGTAAAACTTTTGCAGTTATATTTATTAATGTTAATCTGTAGGTGCCCACTCTGATTTCATATTAAATATATTAATTTAGAAACTTTATTATTATATTTTTTACAATTTGTTATTGATAGGTATTTCAAAAGGAATCAACAAATTTTGGCTTGAGTTAATAACTTTCAACCCTTTTCGTTTCCGATTAAATTTTTCATAGAAATGAAATGCCTGGCCGGTAGGCAACTCTGAAACTTCCGTGTAAATAATATGTGGTAGCGCAGGATACTTATTTAACACATGTCCTGAAATAACTTGTACGTGCACTGCAAAATATATCAATCAGTGTTACATAAGATGCTATTCAAAATGGAAACGCAGCTGATGGGGTTTCAAATGACTAATCAAACTTCAATGTTCTGATATTTGGTAAAAGTCACAGTTAAACATTGGCATATCTGCTTCCACTTCTTAACTGCCTGTGTTAAAAATATAATTTAATTTTTCTTATTACAAATACGGTACACGCATCAGCCTTTCTAAACCGTTGAAATTTATATTTTGATCAGTAAATTTATCCGAATAAATATTACCCGTACAGAGGTGAAATTTGTACTAGATAGCACACTGGATTTGCCTTTATTTTTCTTATGTAAAAATTACGTGTTTTATCTGTAACTGTTAAGCGAAAAAGAGAGTACTCATGCTATTATTATGGTTGTCGTTTAGAACCGAAAAATCTAAAACCACATACCTACCTAAAATAATTATAAAATCACACTTTTACCATGCTATAAAACTGTATCTGTAGAGAATTGTTACAAATTAAAACAACTGGATATGTAAATAATATTGCAAAAAATATGTAGATCCCAGCACAAGCAAGCAAAATGGCAGTCAGTTATTATTTCATTTCCAAAATCACAATGTAAAAGTGACGGCATTCAAGGTGTTAAAACTGTAAATATTGCCCATTATATAGATACATTTATACTAACCGTTTGAAATACGAACAGGAGCAACAAGTGTTTCAGATAAAAGATCAAACGTATGTGGTAAAGGTCAAGAAAATATTACCTATTTAACATGAGAAGTTTCTACAAATTGTACTTATCTTTGGGTACATGTACTGAAATGCCCAAACTAGGATTTAATATTTGGTGTACTTCGAGTAACAATATAATTACTACAAGTCATGAATACGTAAATGAAGTTAAAGTAATTTAGGATTTTTTTTGACATGCCTTAAAATTATCGATAATCTTTGTTTAGGGCTTGTTATCTGCAAATCGTCTATCAACGTTACAGATCTGCTCCAAACAACACATTTTTGTTCCACTAAAAATTTTACTTTTGATTTTCAAAAATTATAAATAAGAGCATATTAGAAGAATTTGATGATGCATTAACATTATTTTTCAGGTAATTGTATAATAGCTAATTTTGTCCAGCCTTACAGGAGTTAAAGTCAAAATACTTGGGTCGGTCTTTACTGCAGTATCTTTACTTGTACATACGGTCGCTTTGTAACTTGATTTTCCGAACATAAAAGTTTCTTTAATTTCATACCTTTTCGTTCGCAATATTTATTACTTTTGCTGTTCAACTTGTGTACAAATTAAAACCATTTCAGCAAACAGAACTTTTTAAAAGGAAAGAGGAGTTTGTTTTTGTAAAGTAAACAATTTGAGTCTCCCTGTCTGGTAGACTGATTAAAAGCAAATATGAACTACAAATTTAACAAGTTAGGAAGCAGATAAAAGAAGAGTTTGAAATTACGATTAATTAAACGTAGACTATTTCACAACATATGGCAGTATTATGTCGTCAGAAATTAAATGCGTAGAGTATATCTGTAATACTTGTTGTGGGGAACTGACGCTTCGGTGGTAACGATAGCTGTCTTACAAATATGTTTTTCCAGTCGTGGTATTATTTGTCATGTTTCAGTAAGCATTATTTAGTGGCATGGAGTGGGGAGGTTTGGGATGATATTATTACCGGGATCTTTAGAGCCGATGAGAGTGAAGCGAGGTGAGTATGGAGCAACGCTAGAATTAATGGGTGGCGGAAACGGCAGATCCTAGAGAAAACTCGCTGACCCACGGCACTGTCCGGCACGATTAACACGTAGGACAAAAAGGTTTTAGGAGTTAGCATTACAGTTTATTTTGCATGTTTGAGATTGTTTGTATATATGATTCCAGATTTATGTAATTTCAGTAGTCTGGCTCTGGGCAATATATTTTGGTGGATATATATTCACTGCGAAGCATTTTGCAATCGACATATTTTTGAATAAATGCCTTAGTTTAACAAATAATACACTGAGGCGACAAAAGTCATGGGATACCACCTAATATCGTGTCGGACCTCCTTTTTCCCATCGAAGTGCAGCAACTCGACGTGGCATGGACTCAACAAGTTGTTGGAAGTCCCCGGCAAAAATATTGAGCCATACTGACTCTATAGACGTACATAATTGTGAAAGTGTTGCCGGTGCAGGAGTTTGTGCATGAACTGACTTCTCGATTATGTCCCAAAAATGTTCGATGGGATTCATGTCGGAAGATCTTGGTGGTCGAATCATTCGCTGGAATTGTTCAGAATGTTCTTAAAACCAATCGCGAATAGTTGTGGCCCGGTGACATGGCGCATTGTGATCAATAAAAATTCGATCGTTGTTTGGGTACATGAAGTCCATTAATGGCTGCAAGTGGTCTCCAAGTAGCTGAACATAACCCTATCCAATCAATGATTGGTTCAATTGGACCAGAGAACCCAGTCCATTCCATGTAAAAACAGCCCATACCATTATGGAGCCACCACCAGCTTGCATAGTTCCTTGTTGACAACTTGGTTCCATGGATTCGTGGGGTCTCCGCCACACTCGAACCCTACCATCAGCTCTTACCAACTGAAATCGGGACTCATCTGACCAAACCACGGTTTCCCAGTTGTCTAGGGTCCAACCGATATGGTCACGAGCCCAGGAGAGGCACTGCAGGCGATGTCGTGCTGTTAGTAAAGGCACTTGTGTCGGCCTTCTACTGGCATAGCCCAGTACAGCAAAAGTTCGCCACACTGTCCGAACGGACACGTCCGTCGTACGTCCCACATTGATTCCTGCGGTTATTTCACGCAGTGTTGCTTGTCTNCCGAACGGACACGTCCGTCGTACGTCCCACATTGATTCCTGCGGTTATTTCACGCAGTGTTGCTTGTCTGTTATCAATGACCATTCTGCGCACACGTCGTTGGTCTCGGTCATTAAGTCCAGGCGGTCGGCCACTGCGTTGTCTATGGTGGGAGGTTATGCCTGAAATTAGGGATTCTCGGCACACTCTTGACACTGTGGATCTCGGAATGTTGAATTCCCTAACCCTTTCCGAAATGGAATGTCCTATGCGTCTAGCTCCAACTACCATTCCGCGTTCAAAGTGTGTTAGTTCCCGTCGTGTGGCCATAAACACGTCAGAAACCTTTTCACATGAATCACTTGACTAAAAATGAAAGCCCAACCAATGCACTGCCCATTTATATATTTTGTACGCAATACTACTGGCATCTGTATATTAGCATATTGCTATCCCATGACTTTTGTTACCTCTGTGANGTATATTTTGTACGCAATACTACTGGCATCTGTATATTAGCATATTGCTATCCCATGACTTTTGTTACCTCTGTGAATATTTGTGCTTTGCAGACTTTAAATAAAATCCATTAAATTAAAATATTGCGACACCGTTACAATGTTTAAATGTTTTAAATACCTGAATAGTGGTTTATATGCGCACAATATTATTTCCATATATGCAAAAGTATTACCTGAAATTTTGATGCCATAATTAATTTTAAAGGATTCTTTTATAAGTCATAACTGTACAGATTTTTAAATAATATATATGGTGTATATGTGTGTGTATGAATGTTTTTATTGTTAGGTATTGTGTGAATTTCCATTTCATATATTATCAAAGTTTTTGAAGAATAGTGTCAGCTGATCTAATGGCAGCGTGTTTGATTCGCAGGTATCTCAATGCACAAAGGCTATGCCTTCGTGCAGTTCACAAATCCGTTCGACGCCAGAGGAGCCTGCCTGGGCGAAGACGGCCGGACCGTTCTCGGACAGACGTTGGGTGAGTCCTCGTCACGCACAGTGTTATTTACGTGCAGCTCGCTGTGATTCTCGTCATGAGCTGGGCTTACTAACGTTCTGGCAAATTGTGTCGTGCCGGAGTTGAGAGAAACGTTTGAATAATGAGCATTAATTACTGAATGTTGCAAAACTTTGTGAAGGTAAGTCAATGGAAAGCGTCATGAGATGTTGTTACCGCATACTGCGTTATATTAATGGAAATGTTATACGAGTCATTTGTTGGAATTCCTATGTACCTTAAGAATACTGAAGAAGATTTCATGTTGTTTACATAACGAGTTATTTTTTTGACCTAATTAGCAGAATTCATGTCACAGAATTTCAAAACAAACCACTGTTAGAGCATAACTGCACATCATAAAAATATTAAAATTCACTAAGGGAGGTACTATAAAATTTACGTAATATGTATATCTCTGCGTTTAAAGAAATGTTGTTATCGCAGTATATTCACAGATTCATATCAACTTAAAATAAAAAAAATACAGTCAGTTTTGTTTATATTGTAGACCATTGTATGAAATACTGCCACAGGTATAATAAGCCTGCGGTTCTCAGGAGGGGTGGTAGAAGTGACTAGCAGTCGAGCGCAAGCTGAATCAATCGCCTCTACACATCTTGCCTCTGCATGTAACGCCTCTACACATCTTGCCTCTGCATGTAACGCCTCTACACATCTTGCCTCTGCATGTAACGCCTCTACACAGTTTGTTCAGAATATGCGCTAGTTATTTTGACCGTAAACGTCTGCTTAAGTATATCAGAGGCTGGGATAAAGTGATATATACGTTTATAGCAGAAAACTGTTTGCACGCGCCACCAGAATACTTATAATCACTTACTGCTATTTGCGTGATTAAATACTTTTCTTTTTGACCGCAAAGTCCAAGATATCATTTTCGCAATAACAAAGGTTCGTAATCGACTTACAAATAGGTTTGGTGTGAACAAGGAAACGATTCGTGCCATTACAATATAACAAAACAGTCAAAGAAACTTTTACTATATAAAACGGGAAATTTTTTTTTACAAAATGCTCCGTGTTTGTCTTTTAAGAAAGAATCTGTTAATTTTAATATCTATAATTTTAACAAGTAATTTTATTGAATGATGGAGTGGTCCCTGTATCTTACAGGAAAAATGGGAGGAAACAGGAAGGGTTATGTTTTATGGCTACCATATGTACCAAATTACGTGTCAAGATTGACAGCAAACACTAAGTAAAGGGGACACGTTTGTGTAACAAAAAAAGTGCTTTCGAAAACGCTAACAAACGGTTTCAAGGAAATGCGTTTTAGTTATCGAAAACATACTTACTGTTTCTAGTTTTATTTATTTAGATAAAGAAGGAAACTAGGTTGGAACATTGCTAACAAACTGTTGAAGGAAGAATATTGTAGGTATAGTTAACATTAACGTATTCAATATTCTACTGTTTTTCAAAACTCTACATGAGACAAATTACTCTGTAGATCTGCATTCATATAATATTTTTTTATAGTTTTTTTATTGTCGAGTTTTTATTCACGATCTACTTAATAATTTAAATATTGAATACACTCTGATATCCTTTGTGATGAACGTTCTGACAGGGAATTTATAAGATTTTTTAAAAAAGTTTTAAAATAAATATTGCGCATGTTTGTAAGAAAGTTAATTCTCTACAAATGCTATTTAGATATCAAAGAGCATATTAGTTATGAGCTTAAAAGTTAAAACACTTAATTAGAGAAGTGAGAACATAAAAATCACACGTATATTTAACAAAAATAATTAAACTATTTTTGTGCCTTCTCCCCAGGGACAAGAGATTTCAAGAAACAAAGAACTTGTTGAACGACGTCAGCCCACTCATGTACGTTTCTTGAACTTGGATAAACCGCGTTAAAAATGGTACATTTTCCCCAATTTCTTCAAAAATAAAATGAAAAATATATGGAACTAATTTATGTTTGAACCGCTTTTTCCTAATGAAAAATAAACAACTTCACATTCCATCGATTTGAATCTATTTTTCATGGGATATCACTGAAGCTTGTGTCCTATCAACTGCCATATTTGTATAATGTATGTATTTGATTCAGTGACATTCAGCTGACTAAATTTTACTCCAATGTTAAATTGGTCCCTTGTTTCGAAACCCTCTACAGCCAGTGAGAAAATTACTTCATCAAATGCAATATTCTGGCTCACAGCGTCTTTTCTTGATTTTGCTAAATGCTGTCTTTGATCAATTGTTTGACCTTTCCCTGTATTCTATCACATCTCTGTGCCCAACGTCGTAAGCGGTCACTTACAAATAATGAGGTAAGCGTTCTACTCTTTTGTTATATTCACTCTAAAATCCGATCAGAAAGTATTCTACGCATTTATTTTGTGTGTGCGAATATACTGAGAAATTGTCCTACCAATTTTTATGCGTCATTAAATAAATAAGAAAACGTATGTTACATACCGTGAACTAATAATGGATAATTTCAGTGATGTTTGTTTAGAAATAGCAGTATCCATATTTCTATAGAACTTAAGTTTTGACACCCGTAAAGAAATATACAATAGCATCATGAGCGCAGCTGCAGGATAATAATGGGCGTTTCTCTCGGGTAGATTATTAGGCCATAAAATTCATGAACATTTCATAGCGGCCTCTATCGAGTAACAAATAATATGGTGACACTTGGTTTAATCAGACTGTTCACGTAATTTTTTAGAGTAATTTTAATGGTTTTTCATTTATATCATAACTTTGGCTTGTACTAAGTGGCATTGTACACACAGAAAAACTGAACCAGACATTACTGCTGTTTGAAATCTTGCTGTGTGCCAAGTAAACGTTCTTTTCAGCTCTAAGACTGCTTTTGTGTTCAGTGGATTTGCAAATATCCCGTTGTTGCATTCATCCAGTAATTTTAATGTTGATGATTTAAGCTGTGCATATTTAATTATTGTATTTAAATACGTATAACACATTTCGTTGCATTTACTTTGCCAATGAAAACTTCGCGAAAAACTGAAATTACATGCCAACCTAGGAAACTTATGATTTTACTCTACCGCCCCCTCTCTTCTGGTCTTTCTCTACCCACTAATAAAGAGCATGGTTCCTACCTATCTGCCTCCTGTATCATTTTCTATTACTGCATTCTCCTTCCTTTTAAAGGTGTTTCTACGGTGCCTATGCAGATTTTACCCTTTCTCTTCTAAGTTATAGGTTACCTACAGGTACACCTAGGATGATAGTCAGGGCCCCAACACGGCCATAGCTACTTCATCCCTCTGTGCCCCGATGCATGCATCCTTGCATGGATTCTCTCCCCTGTAAGCGCATGGGCTCAACCCTGGGACGCACTTAGCTCTTGTCCCTACCTCAGAAGTACGCTTAACACTAAGAATTATCGCAGTTTAGGAAAAAAATTCATACATTCCCAGGAATAAACATTTTAAAATTAATATTATTACTATCTGTAAAAAAATATTACAAATATTAGAGAAGTAAATAAATATCACTACAGATTACTAAATGTATGGAATTATTTTTTGTTGTTTCTGCACGACAGAGCTATCTATATTAATGTCAATATTATACACTTACTGTTGACTTTTATAGGTTGATCATTATTGTCTGAGCACTTTTGAAAGCGCTTGTTATAAATTTAAATTTATATTGTTATGTTTTAAAAAGGTAGTAATTTATTAAATTTATACTTATTTGGGGCGTTTGTATTGGATGGTTCAGAGCTATTCTATAATTAAAATAGATACTCATTATTTGGTAAAATCCATTGTTATTCAATTTGTAGGTGACAATATATGTTTTTGTAAATGTTAGAACTTTTTGGAGGAGCTGATTAAGAACGAGTTACATACATTAAACCAATTTTAATATTCATTATAGGGTCGATGTTTCCCACCTTGCATGATGCCGAAGGCTGAATCGTAGGTGGGATACGGCGGGAGGTACGTCGACATTCTCCTGTCCCTCAGGAACATCTTCCCTGGTCGGCGTCAAGGCTGGAACAGATGTCCTTCCAGCCGTCACGTATGCTTATATCCGCGTGCACTCACGCCACCGCGCCCTTGTTCTTCGTCGGGTAGTGGCAGGGGAGGGGAAGGATTCTGCTAACGCTGGGTTTCGGCAATCTTGCGTCCTTATTGCAGAAATCCGCTTCCTCGCGGCCTTGTTACAATTACATGTGGGATGGTGCTTTCAGGCAGGCCATCGTAACACTCTGCTTACGATATACTTTTCTTGTTATAATCTGTCATTCCACTATGTGCAAGATTAACACTGTCCCGGGCCTCGTCACTTGCACTATCCACGTGAAACCGTGAATTTTTTTAGAAAGTAAATGTTTTATTTATGTGCAAACATGCTCTTACGTTGTTAGAAAATACACTGACTTAATTTTTCATAAATTTACATGTTGCTCTTTCAGTAAATCAAGTCTTAAGAACAAGTTTTAATAATTTGCTGCCAAATTAACTTGTAGCCTGCACGACAGTGTGTACTGTAGCAGAACGGGCAGTGATTTTTTACGAAGGTTTATTTCAAAGGTTCTTACTTTACCGTGAACAGCCTTTACGTTATACCATTATTATAATCTATCTTCAGTATCTCCAAATTTTTGTAACCAAACCTTTGAAAACCCACCCCATCAGTGACAGGTTTGTTTGTTTCTTAAATATGTCATGCATCACAAGCGTTTTATACTTCTGGTAACATAAATGTGTGTTATTTTTGGTTAAATTGAATTTTTATTTATATTTTATATATAAATTGTAATAGAAAATTCATTATAAATACGTATGAAACAGGGATAAAAAATGTGTGTTGGGAATGCCTAGTTATACATCATTCTCATTCAAAAAAATTATTAAACTGAGTGCGCACAAATGCGGTGCGTTGTCCCGTTGGTGTAAATTTTTAAACTTAGTTCAGCTTCGTTTGCAATAGGCGGAGGAATGACCTGAAAGTAGAGCTCTAGCAGGGCTTTAGAAAGTTGGAAGTAACAATGAATGAACTATAGAGACTGCTGTGATCGTGTCTGTGCTGCATTCGTCTGTATTCCGATATGTTTGAGCTCACGCGGCGTGTATTGTTATCATGAGGGGGACAAGCCTAGCGAACTGCAGTGACGCGACAATATTCAGGTTAGGCAAAGAATCCAAATCACGTTACAACAATTATAGTTTATAAAACATATCAGTGAAGCGCCAGCGGAGCCTCCCTCCCGGTAGCACTGTATTTGGGACAATTATGCCACCGGAAACTATATTACACTTGGCTAAACTTTGTACGGGCTATGTCTTAGGACCCACGGTGAGATGAAGCCGTCAATTAAGATGCAGCTTGGTGTGGCGCTCGTCGCTTTCTGACAAAACACTTAGCGTATGGCGATGGTATAATTCCGGTTATTTATATACTGTATTTTGTTGGGACCTCCTTAGCCAATAGTCTATATTTATTGTAACGCATAATAAATATGCTAATTATCGTTTCTGAATTCATAACTACTTCAGTTCAAATAACATCACCCTTCTATTGTATAAGTATAAAAGCATATAACTTCCCTAGTAACGCGGCCTTGAGCGTGAAAGGCGCGCCTAACGAGCGAGATATGGTGCCGAGGCGAGTGATTGTACGTTGCAACGTTCTCCGCCTGGAGGAGCGCGGGTATGCAGCCCGCAGCACGGCAACGCCATGCAACCCTGTTCCCACGACCCCGCGTCACGCCGTACCACGCCGCCCCTGGCTCGCTGCAACCTGCCTAGCACGCAACACCCCGGCCAGGCCCGGCCCTCGGACAACTTTATGGTTTACTGCTCTTCTGAGTCTCATTCTCGAGTCAGCGAATAAACTTGTGCCCTCCTACCGTAGCCTCGCCACCTGCCACCGCGCACTGTTCTCTACCTCAGTGTTACGGCGTTCTAACTCCACTTTAATGGCGCGTGAGACATAAATTAACGATGCAGAGGCCAATCGTATTTTTCAATTTTACGGAAGCCAACAGAGAAAAATGAAGTAAGAGCAATCCTACAGAACAGTTTTTACTAACCACGATAGAAAATATTTATGTAGAGTAATATATCTGCCCAGCTATTTATGATGCCGTATATTTATTTGTGTTACCGCAGCGCAAGATATCGTGCGAAATAAATGCAACAATATAGTAAGATTGTTTCTCATAAAGTTGACAAGAAAAAAACTTTATCCGGGATTGCCCTTTTTCCTAGATTTGCTATGTTGGCTACCAAAATCCTGCACACTTTGATAGGCGTATTTGGAATTAATATACCAGGCGAGTCACCCGCGCCTATTTTTCCGTATCTAGGCAACCCGCACAGAGAATAACAAAACAAAAAAAAACTTCAATCATAGCAAAACACCACGTGCGCTTTGATTCGTTGTCAGTAGAAGCGGTGAACTGATTGTGTTATGTCAGTAATGCGTTGACAGGCAGTGATTTTTGCAAAGAATGCACATCCGTCTGTTGTGTTGAAACAGATTATTGCGATGTTTCCCGGATACGTTGGGACATGACGATCGCGTCCTCCATCACACACACACATCTGTCTCGCTTCGACCCATCGTGTTTCTTCATGCGACATAAAAATTACAGACATCGGTTACTGTATTGACGAAATGGAATCGACGCACGCGTGCTGTTTTGTAGCGATTCTCTATTCTCGCACCGCTGATTGGTGCAGGCTGTCAACGGCGTCGAATGCTCAGCTAACAGACGGGGCACCGTGACGTGTTCGTACACGGCGTGGGACTCGGCTGCACAACAGACAGTTATTTCACTACGGAAGGGGTGTTTTGTTCGATAGGTAGTACTGTGTGCGGGTTGCATAAATACGGAGAAATAGGCGCGGGTGACTCAACCGGTATGCCCCACGCTGCCTTAAAGGAAATGAGTTATGACGGTTTACCTCTGAGGTGCAGAGTTATTTGCAGCTCGACCACAACACGGACAGCACAACCTGCCGACGACCTTCCGGAGACTGTAGCGCAGCTGCGACGTCAAGCTGGAATTGATGTACATCATCGTTAATAACATTTTAATTAATATTAATATAGGTACCTTATCAAAGAACTTACTCATACAAAGACGTTCTGAAGGGACGCGCAGTTTACATGCTTCTTTATCATGTGCATGAATTGTGATAAAACTTAATAATACTACTAGATATTCAAATTAGTTCAACTCAAATACTCAAACACATTCAATGTCGTTGACAGTTTAAGTACTAGAAATATCTATACTTATTATTTGTATGGTATATGCTAGCTTACATGCTGGATATTTATCAAGTCAATGGTATCAGACCTTATTTAACTTTGAAAGTTTCTTTCATACATCATGTTAAAAAGCAATACTTCTTTAAACAGTATAAAACAAAGTCGCTTATCCGCGTCTGTCTATGCATTCGCTTAGTACTTCTAACCTACTTTATGAATTTTGATGCGGTTTTCAACATAATTTAGAAACTTTCTTGAGAAAAGTTTTGGTGTATAATTCATTTATATTTTATGTAAGGATAGTAGAGAAATGGCGAACCGTTTGTAATCAGGTCGTAGAAAACCGCCTTTAGAGCGTTTACATGGCTTGCGCTGACAAAACTATAAGAGATACATAAAATTAATTTACTACAGTATTGTAGATCTCAAAAAATTTCACAGAAAAGTCCGTGATAGCATGTGTTTATCTTTTATGTATGACCCACATTTACCATTTTTGTCTTTCAAAATATCGCTGTAAAAACTGAATTGTTACCAGGCGAAGCTGGACCGGTTCGATAGTTTAGTATACAGCAAAGTCCGACAAGTAGTTAAACGATCTTCAGTTAACATTTTTATCGTTATTTTCTTGGAAAAGTAGCCTTGTATGATTGGCAGACTGGCTGTTCTTATGTCGGAATGTTCCCTTCAACAACTTCTGAACCACCAAACCAATTGTAATATTGTCTTTTTTAGAAAAACCTGCTACTAATGATTGTTACGGTGCAGCATTTCCTTAAAGCATACGTTCTTTACTTATAAAACTCTGCATGCGCTGTGTGAAGTGCGGTAATTATTTATATTCATTTAATTTTATTTCAATTTTTCTGATTTCTCGCCACTTCGTAATTGTGCACTCTTCTGCATGCAATCTTCGTAGCAACGCTTGACATATATACGCAATTAAATAACAATAAAATATAAACCAATATATTTAATGACTCACATACATATGTGTACATATAATAATCTGAATCAAATACACTCACATACTAGTAACGCCTACACGAGATATGGTTGGAATAATAATAAAAACGTGTTTTCATTTACTCTGTTTATTTATTATAAATTAACCCGTATGTTTAAAATGCGACGAAAACATATTTATTTACGTCTTCCTTATATGCGAAAATAATTCCAACAATTGTAATTCTCAGTTTTTCACTTTTTTTTCTTGTTTTGCATATAAAATACATTTATATTGAATAAGTTAGAATTTAGCGAAATCGTTACATAGTATAATATAATTATTCGAATAAGTTTATTAATTCATATATTGCTCTGTTTCTTGAGTAATACGTCAGATATCTTACAATCAGTAAACGATTTTCCAAAAATAAATCTATATACAATTACTACAGTACTTCGCGCATATTTACGTGAACGTAAAAAAATAGCAATAGAAGCCTTACACCATATGCTGGTAAGCGCAGTTCGGTTAAGTAGAGCAAAAGCAACGCTCGCGGCAATAAGCCAGTTAAATGAACGTTAACTTCTGCGGAAGTTTATGTTCGCAGACAAATACCGTGCAAATGTCCACGCAGTTTAGCCCGAGTTAAAATCATGAAGTCCGGAACCATTCCGAAAACACTCGGCTTGCGTGACGAAGCTCGGAAGGAAAAGGGCGGGGAAGCTGTGGTCCGGCTATCAAAGCAGAGTGCGATCTCTGTTGTTTGGAGAGTAAATGCTGAGAGTTGTGCGGCGTGCGCGTCAGCTGTTCACGTTGATTTGTGACAACGCCCATTTCCAGTCAAGCAGCCTGTGTGCGTGTTGTAAACAATCACGTAAAGAGGAGCGGCACAGAACCATTATTTTTATGGAATCTGAGAATCTAACAGTTCAATTTAACTCACTTTTCCTAGTGTGAAATTTATTTGTACATTATTTTACACATATTACTACCGGGTAGGAATAATAAATGAGGTTTCAGACTACCAGAATATGTATTAGTTTTAGTAAGCATACAACTTTATTTATTACATTGTAACGGCTTTGTTATCGCTGGCAGGAAGCGAGTTTATATGTTCCCGCAATTAAATTAACAAAGAATCTTTTGCATTAACAGAAACTGCATAATACAATTCCCAAATGATTCAGAGGCAAGTTTTTTTTAAANTAACAAAGAATCTTTTGCATTAACAGAAACTGCATAATACAATTCCCAAATGATTCAGAGGCAAGTTTTTTTTAAAATTAGATATTGACTTTGAATATCCAAAATTAATAGACGATGTACACAAAAACTTTGCCCGAAACGAAGAAAGAAAGTTCTCATAAGTTAGAAAACAATCAAAAATGTGTTCTTCATCAGAAATATTTAAAATGTCTATAAAATAGCTTGAAACTAAACAATNGTTAGAAAACAATCAAAAATGTGTTCTTCATCAGAAATATTTAAAATGTCTATAAAATAGCTTGAAACTAAACAATTCCTACACGTAGTTTTAAAATGTAAGATTGACAACCTGACTGAAAATTCACATTGTCATGGTAACTATGGAAATAGNTCCTACACGTAGTTTTAAAATGTAAGATTGACAACCTGACTGAAAATTCACATTGTCATGGTAACTATGGAAATAGACTCAGAATGATATCGACAAGGACGTCTAGCAGCTGAATAACCACTTAGTACTTGGAGAGAGAGTGTTGACAATCAAAATAAGAGTAAAACATAATACTTAATACGAATACTGGAAAGTAAACGAAAAACAAGCATTAAAATGTAATTTTAAATACTCGACAATCTTCGTGGGAAACTAAGTTGCGGTTTGTTTGTACGAAAGAGCATTAAAGTTTTACAAACTAATTAATGGTAATTTCAAATTCAAAGCATTTCATAATAATTAATGTAAAATTGTTATTATAGTTTTATGAAGACACTCACAATTTATGATGTAAGAAATTAAGATTTTTAGTTTTGAATCTAAACCCTATTAACGAAATTTAGGCACGTTATTACTTCAAAGATAACATTAGCAACACACCATAAGAAAATATAAATATCCTAGTCAAAATTAAATTTTTATATAATATGATCTTAATCTTTCACAGGAAATATTTTCGTGAAATCAAAAGAATTGCATTTTCTTAAAAGTATTAAAATGTTTAAATTATCTGTATTTGTTTTCATTCTTAAAACGGTCATATAATAGGGAACCAAGAAATAATTCTAGGTGGTGTTAAATTTATGAGACTTACTGGTTTGGCCTGAAGTGAGTTTTTCCACCAAGTTAAATATTTGTNATGAGACTTACTGGTTTGGCCTGAAGTGAGTTTTTCCACCAAGTTAAATATTTGTATTGTATTTGAATGAAAATAATATAAAATTATAGCTTCATCAGAATCAGTGTGAAAAGTAAGATTTCTGAATTATTTATTTATTTCTAAAAGATTTTATTTAATTTGTAATTCTTATAAACAAAAAAAAAATGATTTCCAAAATATTAATATTCTACAAGAATTTTTAATTTGGTATATTTTATGCAGCATATGTTTTATTTTAAAATTCGATAATTACATATTTATTAATGGTTCAGAATTACTAGTTTGAGTTTTAACTTTATGTAACATAATTTCAAAAGTAATCTACTTCTTCATGACAGTCGTCAAAGTATTAATTTCTAAAGTACACTTTTAACTGTGATTTCAATGTATAATCCTATATACGCAATGGTAAAGTTTCACGTTATCATTACGTATAAGAGAAATAAGTAAATTTTACCGCTTTTGTGTATCTTTGCCCAAACGTTAGCACAAATTCAACCAATTCAATACTTAAAATAATTTTTATATTTTTTTTTAGTTTTAAAAGAAATAAATATTATTAAAAACAAATGGCCAAAAATATTAAAATACAAANTATTGTATTTGAATGAAAATAATATAAAATTATAGCTTCATCAGAATCAGTGTGAAAAGTAAGATTTCTGAATTATGTATTTATTTCTGAAAGATTTTATTTAATTTGTAATTCTTATAAACAAAAAAAAATGATTTCCAAAATATTAATATTCTACAAGAATTTTTAATTTGGTATATTTTATGCAGCATATGTTTTATTTTAAAATTCGATAATTACATATTTATTAATGGTTCAGAATTACTAGTTTCNAAATATTAATATTCTACAAGAATTTTTAATTTGGTATATTTTATGCAGCATATGTTTTATTTTAAAATTCGATAATTACATATTTATTAATGGTTCAGAATTACTAGTTTGAGTTTTAACTTTATGTAACATAATTTCAAAAGTAATCTACTTCTTCATGACAGTCGTCAAAGTATTAATTTCTAAAGTACACTTTTAACTGTGATTTCAATGTATAATCCTATATACGCAATGGTAAAGTTTCACGTTATCATTACGTATAAGAGAAATAAGTAAATTTTACCGCTTTTGTGTATTTTTGCCCAAACGTTAGCACAAATTCAACCAATTCAATACTTAAAATAATTTTTATATTTTTTTTTAGTTTTAAAAGAAATAAATATTATTAAAAACAAATGGCCAAAAATATTAAAATACAAATTTTGAATATTGGCATTATTGTAGAAAGATGATTAGCATTGAAGTGATTTATGATTTTATTGGTATATTTCCACCAAGTGATTCTCAATAAGGAACAACATTTTTTTTCTTTTCCAGTAAAATCCTTTTGTGTCCCAGGAGTTTAAGTAAACATTTCTTAAAAATTAATATTTATTCCTAGCGCACTTTTTAAATCAACGTTAGACAGAGACTTTATTGAAAAATTATTTACTATCTTTATATTTCAGTAGTTTTAGCATCTAAACATTTCCATTCTTTTGCTAATTTAAATCATTAATGATCTTCTAAGTGTTCTTAATTTTTCTAACAGGATTTTAAAGTATACTACCGCCGCCAGCAAGTCCTAGTAATGTGCCAAAGAATAGCTATCAAAATGTAAACAGACATCTCTATTCTACAATCCACTTCCAGGATCCAGTATTTCTTATTGTTTTATTTAAGTGGGCTTAGTGGTAATTTTATTAAAAATTAGTTTCCTTCTTCCAATTTTTTATTCCTCTTTCGAATTGTTGTTATGTGGGTTAAAATTCTAATTATTGGGTGTATGAAATTTTATGGTTTTTCCTTAAATCAGTTAATTAAAAATAGATCAAAATGAAGCTGCCGGAAATAATTTTAAATTGTATGTGAGTCCTGCAGTTGAAATAAAAATTTTATATACAAAATGTATGTGTACAAAAACTTATTTGTCTATAAAACTACATTTTGTTCAAAAATCTAATTCTCGGTCGGTCTCTTTTTAATTCATACCTTTCTTTCATGGCATAGTTTTGTTTCTGAAATTCCTTACCTAGATTAATTTTTTTTTGAAGATGTAAAATACAAAATGTTCATAGCTATTTCTTAATGATAAATTTAATCATTATCATTATATTCAATTTTATATCCTAGAGGAATTGTAATTATTTAAAATCCATTTAATTATATTATATTATTAAATTCCTGGGTTCCCATGGTAATAAATATTTCTTAAATTATTACATTTTGTCGGTCTTCTATTATATTTAAATAATTTTTCTAGATCATGAATTAAAGGGAGATGTATCGTTTTCTTCTGTTCATAATAAGCTTCGTGTTTAATTCCGTTTTTATTTTCAACAAACAATTTTATTCGAGAAATATGTTTGTTGAAATCATTGAATGATAAATATTTTCTTGAAATGATCAAGCAAAAGAATATTTAATTGTTAAATATGATAGCATTGATTAAGGCGTTACCAAAGAAGATTGTTTACCTTCTACAAATCTTGCTGACATTTGCAAGTAATTAAGGTTTGTAGTATGATATAGAGCGGAAGGAAATTATCATGTGTGCCATTGATGCTTGTTAGAATTTTTTTTTTTTTTTTTTTCATTTGTGAAGGCAGTTAGATTTTGTAAAAGGATTTGTTATTGTTTTAATGGTCGTTGTAAGGGAATAAGACTTTGTAAGAAATTATTTTAGCAATAATTGTCTTTATTATTACCATATTTAAGACGAGGAAGCTACAGTTACTTAAAACTTTAAAGATAGAGGAAAATAACGCATACATAGATTTCCATGTATATGTTCCTTCTCGCCTTTCTGCACAAAATAAACATTTTTTAAATTAAGTATATATACCTTTCACACAATATATAATTTCAAATTATCTAACCAAAACACAGGAAGTTTTTTCCACCAAAATTGCTTTTGACAATTACTTGGTTGTTTGGTCCTTTTTGGTTCTTTTAATTTCTTTAACTCACATGATATCAACTTCTTGAGAATCACCTACGTTTACGAAAGGAAATAAAATAATAATATGAGAGTCACAACCACAATGCCATTTGTTCAAACCCCTCAAAGCATTCCTCTCTCCCTCTATCAAACACACTCTCTCTCTCCTCATTTTCCCTTCAGTTTCTACGGTTTCTGCTCCTTTTGGCTATGTGTTTCTTATCCACTTCTTGACTTCTTGTTATCTCTCTCCCTAGTTTTTTCTTCCAATTTGTATGTCATTTGGTCCTTTTTTCCCCTGCATTTCATTATACGGGTTTGTCAGTGTTCAGCCGTAAGTAACAGTTTTCAATACAAGGCAAAAAATCTTAAAACAGGTTATAATATAGAGGCATGAGCACTACTTTAACTGTTAATATGCATTTTTTTACAATGCGATGTTTAAATGGTTTCTATGGCAGAATTCCCGTGTTACCTCTACTTACGGAAAACTCTACAATTCATGAGCAGGTATTTGGTAATCTCCTTGTGTAAACACGAACGTCGGATCGTACATCATCCGATTAGTTTTAGCAGGGTATGGATTCACAATGGGAATTTTTCAATCTAGTTTTAGCGTCGCAGCGCGCATCCAGCAGCGAGGCGGACACAAGACGATGATATTTCTCCTCGCAGCACGTCACTCCGAAATTCTGGAGCTTTGTCAAGAGCTGGGCGCCCTTCTCGGTGGACGTGTGATGTACAGAGACCATCAGACGAGATATGAGAGACTGCGAGGGGTGGGCGAAGAGGAGNGTGCTCTGGGCAAGCCGGGGAAGCCAGAGATCGCGCGATATGTCAACGTTTAAACTGCAGCCATCAGCCTCTCGGGTGGTGCCAGCAGACGGCTGGGAGACCAGGTGCTCTTGCAATCTCGCGCGTGTTTCCCTCGCGAGATGCGCGGTAGCTTCCCCGCGCTCGAACATAAACAAGGCGGGCACGTGCAATTACGTCGCTTGCAAGTTCGACACGTGCGATGCAGCACAAGGCAAACGAAACTGAACGCCGCTCAGCTTTCTAACTCGGGTGTGCCATTTAAGTCCCCCCCTCCCCCTACCCCGGCACCAAACAGAAGATTTATCGTGTACTCTATGTACACACCAATGCGAGAGCGTCAGCAGGAGAACGGTATTTCAAAACGTTCTCATTATAAACTCACATCAACTATATTTTTAGCATTACTACTACGTTGAAGATGACGTTATATTTGGAAGATATAAAGCTCGTTTTTAAATACACAGAGCAAGACTTGCAATTTAGTCAGTGCTATTCGTCAGCTGAGTTAATAATACATTTAATTATAATCGTTTGCAGATTTTAACGATTGGACCAATTAGTACGAATTCTAAATAAAAAAATTCAAAATTTTTCAAAAAAAGTCTACTTATTATGAAGTGTAGATGCAATGAAATACTGTTTGGAAATTTCGTTTTCGTTACTATGCCGTAATAATATCAAAAATGATTAAGAAAATTTTGTATTTTCTAAAATCTACGTTTTTACTTTGGATGAAGAGGAAATTATTTTCAAGCCTTTTTTGTAACAAAACTTAGTACATGTAAAATAAAAATACCATCAATTTGATATTCCGTGAAGTAAAATACTGAAAAAACATATTATTGTTCTTTGTAACTACAGCTTAGGATATTTATAATGGCACATATGTGTATATATCAGTATTAACTGTATGTTAGAGTTATAAAAATACTTCAGTTTCTTCTTGTGACATTCACTTGACTTGTAAGAATCTGTTTGCTTAAGTAGCAAAAACGTAGCGGATGATACTAGGTTGAAATAAATGCGTGATAATTCCTATTGGGTCTGTACTTCACGTTAAATAACCCGAGTATTTTAGTCGTTTTGAAAAAGGTGTATCTTTTGACAGTGGCATGAATTACATGTGATAAGAAATTGTTAATAGCATTATTCTAATAGTATCTCACAATTACATTAGATAAGTGGTTTGAATCATGCAAAATGTGAATGTAGATGAATCAGCAAGTAGAGTGGACGTTGCGTGCGGCATGAGAGGACGTTAACAACCACAGCGGCTTTTTCCAGGATGTCTCTAATTCCGGTAACAGTCTGACGACAGTGTTAAGAGTGCTGTATGAATAAATTAAACTGTCGAAGGTCTCCATAGTCAATAAAATTAGTTTTTTTTTGTTATAAGTAAACAATGTTACAGCGTTTTCTCCATGGTGGAACCATGTTGTCGAATTCCGTGGGAATATTTTTATTTATTATCAAACTATTCGGATCCAGGCCTTTAATTCCAAACGCCATAGGGCCTGCAATTACTTCTTTGCTTTTCCTTTTTATAATGCATAAGATTTCCCGCCGAACTGCAAGAACAACATGATGTAATGATGGTCGTAGTATCAATATTTTAAATAGTTCTTGTTGCTGTTCACTCTTTGTTACACGTTAAACAGTTTCTCATGAACTTGTCCTGTTATTCATTCACGTGTTTTGTGAGATTCAATTGCAGATCGTATACCTTTAACATAAATTTAGCTCTAAAGTGTTTAGTTCTTAGAAAGTATATACTTATACTTATGTAAGAAAATTACTTATTAACCGATTACCTAATTTAGTTGGAAATATACAATCGTGAGCTGATAAAATTTCACCCCCTACCTTTTTTATTTTATTGGTCTTCCTATTTTTTTCAGGTCTTCGTTCAGGAAAAATTTGGGCGTTGCTTATTTCAGGAAACATTTTTGCATTACACTAAGCTATAGATATAAATTTAAGTTTATCAAATATTCTAATAATTTCATAATTGGCGTTTTCATTCTCTATGTTCTAAGTGGTTTTTCGTCCTGGTACCACTCGTTTGGGGGTTTGATTATGTAGCTGACCTTTGATCTCAGCTAGATTTTAAACGCATTCTCCATTAAACTTGCGCTGCCTCGTCGAGTCGAACGCGCAGATTACGCTTGGTCTCACTCTCATCCAATACGTACAACAGACGCAGCAAAAAATGAGTACACTTTGTCTACGCCACCTTTCATGGCTTGCCCGATTTGCAAGCAGACTTTGTTCAGGAACAAATGGAATTGAATTTTGGGAATCCAGACCAGGCGGATTTCAGCCGAACCTGGCGCAGTCAAAGATTATCGGTTTTTAATTTGCTGTACCATCAGGCGATGTTCGCTCTGGGTCGATGTGAAAATAATTCGGCATGCATTTGGCTAGTCGAATAATCGACAGCTTGCAATGACCTCCTTCCGCGCACATCACTTTGAGTAGAAATCAAATGCCTTTCAGCAGATGTACAGTGTTTGCAAAAGGTGTTTTAATTCCACCAATAATCATGGTACAGAACAATCTAACTGGTCTGCTGTGGTAAGTTTAGCCTATTTGGAATATTAAGTAACTGTAATTCTGTTGATTGTCATTTACAGTCGTTGATTCAGCCAAGCTGCTAAGGAAGATACTTAGAAGAAGTCAAGCTCTACGAAAACCAATTCTTTCTGATGTCACGTTCCAACTCTTTGCAGCAAAGACAAAAGTTGCATTTCAACTGTTATTGTAGCATTCAGAGCAATATATCTGCTGAGACAGATCCTTGTAAAGAAGTTATAACGTATGTTGCAGCAGAAACGGGATATTTATTAGATAGATGCATCTTCTGCTAGACTACAGTACTGAAATTCCTGTTATTTGTATGTGAGCAGTTCTTGTTATTTGCGTAATTCCTTATTCGCCATATAGTTTACTTTCTGTAAAATGTATTGGTAATATACATATATATTAATAGCAAGCATTCCACAGTTATGTTTTGCGTGGTAGTTTTGTGTTTTACCAGCACTTAATTTTCTAACATATCCTAAACAAATACAATTAAATCATAAAGTTTATCAATTAATTGCATTTTTTCAAGATATTGCCATATTTTGGAATTTTACTGAGGTTAGAACCATAGCTCTGGATTTCCCTTACAACGTTTGCTCGGACATTTCGTAAATGTTACCACAAAATATTAAAAATAANGTTCTTGTTATTTGCGTAATTCCTTATTCGCCATATAGTTTACTTTCTGTAAAATGTATTGGTAATATACATATATTTTAATAGCAAGCATTCCACAGTTATGTTTTGCGTGGTAGTTTTGTGTTTTACCAGCACTTAATTTTCTAACATATCCTAAACAAATACAATTAAATCATAAAGTTTATCAATTAATTGTATTTTTTCAAGATATTGCCATATTTTGGAATTTTACTGAGGTTACAACCATAGCTCTGGATTTCCCTTACAACGTTTGCTCGGACATTTCGTAAATGTTACCACAAAATATTAAAAATAANCAACCATAGCTCTGGATTTCCCTTACAACGTTTGCTCGGACATTTCGTAAATGTTACCACAAAATATTAAAAATAATGACTGGATAATCAAAGTGAAATACGAGAGCAATAATTCGTGACATCAGTGGTTTACAATTGAAAGTTTAAAGTAAGGTGTGTGTGTGTGTATGTATGTATATATATATANAATTCGTGACATCAGTGGTTTACAATTGAAAGTTTAAAGTAAGGTGTGTGTGTGTGTATGTATGTATATATATATATATAAACACACACACAGGCTGTTCATAAACTCGTCCAAAATATTTCGGAAGATATCTGCCCTTGACANGTATATATATATAAACACACACACAGGCTGTTCATAAACTCGTCCAAAATATTTCGGAAGATATCTGCCCTTGACAATCAAGTCTCTAAACACTATTTTCACAAGATATCGGAAACGGGGTGGAATTAAACTACGTTTCTCTGGATAATGTTCAGTGTTTTCGATATCTTCAACTTTTGAACAAACCACCGGCATGATATAATAGGGGTAGCCACACTCTAGTTACATGCAATTGTATTGCTTTAAATGTTTATGGAATTGTTTAGCCGTCTTATTGAACAGCGCGTGCGTGTTCCGTAAAAAAAAACCCCTCTTGTTACAAGTTTTCTTTGAAAATGTACACAAAATAATCAGCGGTGTCGGAGCAATGCCTGGGCTGGCACATAGCCTAGGCAACTCTTCATACACGCGGAGGTAAATATTCGTAAGAAACTTAATGTTCCACCGACTATTGTTAAGTGGAATTAAGTGAGAATTAATTGGGAAAACTTACTATGGTAACTAATTTTATGTTGTGCATACGTAGTAACATGCCTTGTCACTATGATCTCTCTTAGACTCACATAAAGGTTCAAATGAGTCAGCAAGTGTCAAACACCTGCACAGTACGACAATTTTTATGATGGACAATGCACCAGTTTCCCTTATGCGATGTTCAACAGCGACAGACGTTCCATGACAACAAGAATCGTGTGGTTTGGGTATTTCGGCTTGTACAAATGACATTTTGGAACGAATTTGTCACCAAAATTGGAAGAAGGCTGGAATACTTCGATAAGTGGCAAGGAGAACAAATTTCTGATCACTCATANAGTCAGCAAGTGTCAAACACCTGCACAGTACGACAATTTTTATGATGGACAATGCACCAGTTTCCCTTATGCGATGGTCAACAGCGACAGACGTTCCATGACAACAAGAATCGTGTGGTTTGGGTATTTCCGCTTGTACAAATGACATTTTGGAACGCATTTGTCACCAAAATTGGAAGAAGGCTGGAATACTTCGATAAGTGGCAAGGAGAACAAATTTCTGATCACTCATAATGGGATATTCAGGTAAAGGCTTCCAAAAAAATGTAAGTCGGAATATCTCAGATTGGCGAGGAGGACAGGTTTTTCAAAAGAGGAAACCGGTAGAATACCGAGTAACGGCACTAAGAAAAGTGAATGGCCCAAAGAGATAAGAGGAGAAAGTGCCGTGCACTGTCTTACTCACTAGAGCACAGTTGCAGTGCGGGAGGATGGAGGGTGTGCGGGCCTTCGGGCCTTAAAAACCTGTACACACGACATGCTCTCAGACTACTGCACCATATATGAGATGCGTGTCGAGCAATGCCTCCCACGCAAACCTCGGCGAACCGTGCACACTGAAGTCCTACGCACATGTAAGACCAGCAGACTTTCTCTCTCATTACGGGAGTAGACGTCTGTTATCTCAAATAGCGAAAGGATTTCGTTAGGGATTTAGTTTATGCGTTTCCGGAGTCTTACTGAAATTCTACGTTTAAAAAAAAAGTTGAGATATTCACATCTTGACAGAGTAAACAATATTTTGGCTAGAATCAGAAAACGTGTAACATTATTTTAGTTTGATTCGTGTGAAATTAACTTTTCATTTTTATGCGTTTTATTGACGTTGTTGAACAAAAACTATGTATCTGTTTGCGATATAAGATTTATAACTGCCATTAGTATAAAAATCATTGATCTAATGATATTTTGTTAAAGAAAACAGTAGTAACACACAATAACTTAAACTTCGTTTTTTTTTTTGTTTTAATTTTTATCACGGGACGAGGCAACAATAAAACCATGCAGATAAATCACCATGTAAACGGNGCACTGTCTTACTCACTAGAGCACAGTTGCAGTGCGGGAGGATGGAGGGTGTGCGGGCCTTCGGGCCTTAAAAACCGGTACACACGACATGCTCTCAGACTACTGCACCATATATGAGATGCGTGTCGAGCAATGCCTCCCACGCAAACCTCGGCGAACCGTGCACACTGAAGTCCTACGCACATGTAAGACCAGGACACTTTCTCTCTCATTACGGGAGTAGACGTCTGTTATCTCAAATAGCGAAAGGATTTCGTTAGGGATTTAGTTTATNGCACTGTCTTACTCACTAGAGCACAGTTGCAGTGCGGGAGGATGGAGGGTGTGCGGGCCTTCGGGCCTTAAAAACCTGTACACACGACATGCTCTCAGACTACTGCACCATATATGAGATGCGTGTCGAGCAATGCCTCCCACGCAAACCTCGGCGAACCGTGCACACTGAAGTCCTACGCACATGTAAGACCAGGACACTTTCTCTCTCATTACGGGAGTAGACGTCTGTTATCTCAAATAGCGAAAGGATTTCGTTAGGGATTTAGTTTATGCGTTTCCGGAGTCTTACTGAAATTCTACGTTTAAAAAAAAAGTTGAGATATTCACATCTTGACAGAGTAAACAATATTTTGGCTAGAATCAGAAAACGTGTAACATTATTTTAGTTTGATTCGTGTGAAATTAACTTTTCATTTTTATGCGTTTTATTGACGTTGTTGAACAAAAACTATGTATCTGTTTGCGATATAAGATTTATAACTGCCATTAGTATAAAAATCATTGATCTAGTGATATTTTGTTAAAGAAAACAGTAGTAACACACAATAACTTAAACTTCGTTTTTTTTTTTGTTTTAATTTTTATCACGGGACGAGGCAACAATAAAACCATGCAGATAAATCACCATGTAAACGGAATCATTGAATTTGGGTTTATACTCTTACATTTCTCTGGTACGAATAGCTGGTTGGATGGATTATTTTTTCGACTGCCATTCTGCCGTCTCGGCGAGAGCGTGATTTTCAATCCAATCCACAAGGCGTCCCACGGGGGAAGGCAGCCGCGGGAGAAACGAGTTAAGCCTGAGAAGGAAACGATGGGATTTGCACATTCATCAATCAGAGCCCGGCAACGATCATTCAATAACGTCAAAGGCAGCGCTGTGTGTGTTTCCGCTGGCACTCTTTCCAAGGAATCAGTCCNTTTTTCGACTGCCATTCTGCCGTCTCGGCGAGAGCGTGATTTTCAATCCAATCCACAAGGCGTCCCACGGGGGAAGACAGCCGCGGGAGAAACGAGTTAAGCCTGAGAAGGAAACGATGGGATTTGCACATTCATCAATCAGAGCCTGGCAACGATCATTCAATAACGTCAATCCGTCGCGACACACACAAAGGCGACCGTGAGAAAGGTTCCTTAGTCAGCGTTTATGACAAAATAATTGAGAAGAGATCGAAGCTAGTTTGCCGTTGGCTTTAGTGTGCGCGGTGGGTGCGAAGCCTCTTTTGCCAGACTGCCAGTTCGTNAGATCGAAGCTAGTTTGCCGTTGGCTTTAGTGTGCGCGGTGGGTGCGAAGCCTCTTTTGCCAGACTGCCAGTTCGTAACTCGTATTCTACTTTAGCTCGAAATAACCTCGTTTTGCCCAAGGGTCGTGGCAAGATCTCGAAGTGCGCAAAATATGGAAACATGACATCGAGAACATAATATGAACCACTTAATATTTAGATGGAGTTATGTTTATTGGCAATATATTTGAATGCTGGTAGTAATCAGTTACAGTAATACATAATACATTCTACAGAATTCGATTTAAAAAGGTTTAACTTCTTGTGATAAACTTATTGAAATGAACCACNTAATACATAATACATTCTACAGAATTCGATTTAAAAAGGTTTAACTTCTTGTGATAAACTTATTGAAATGAACCACTATACGAGTAAGTAAAATGCTCAAATAAGTGTATTTTCCGATCGTATAGGCGTTTCTACTAGTACACCGGCCAGGCGTGACATAATTGTTATTTGATTTCACTGTCAACATATTCACGTTTTATTCTGAATGATTGGTACTGCTACGTAGTAACTTGCTGTCTTAGTTACATGCACAATGGCAGGCCCGTGATTTGACGAGAATAGGTCCTAAAATCAGATCGACACACGATGTACCTGGACAGAAACGGAGGCGTGACGTTCGCAGACAGAACCATCCCGACACTTAAACTACGTGACTCAAAACACGATTGAAATAAACGTGTTCTAGTTCAATCGGGCATAAGACTACGACGGGAGTCTGCGCGAAGTTTGGGTGGGGGCCCGCGGTAACTGCCCGCAATAATAAGATGTGGCGAAATTGTTTTAGCATTCAGTGTATCTGGCGACCCCGATGTGCCAGCGCGCTGATTTTGGTGCCAAACGAAAGAAAGAGTCTTAGTAATGAATTTAATAATTCGACAATAAAACCAATTATCCACTTATTTTCTTCCATTCCTATATCCAAAAATAAAATATTACCCACTTATGCAGACATATTAAGGTAAATGTGTCGGTCACAGCCACACCTTGATTTTCCTCAAGTCCCAGCGCGACAGTTTGAAGTATATTCTATTCACTGTTACTTCCAAATATTCTGGACCACTGCTAAAGTTCTAATTCCAGGATATCCCTTCGCCTCATTTAAACAAAGNTTCCAGGATATCCCTACGCCTCATTTAAACAAAGTTTAAGCTAATCAAAGAATCACACGAAAGGGACCTTGTTCATGCGCAATCACTGTAATAATATTTTGCAGAAGAAAGAATGCTATTTTACTAGGCATTACCAANAGTTTAAGCTAATCAAAGAATCACACGAAAGGGACCTTGTTCATGCGCAATCACTGTAATAATATTTTGCAGAAGAATGATATTTTACTAGGCATTACCAGNCAATCACTGTAATAATATTTTGCAGAAGAAAGAATGCTATTTTACTAGGCATTACCAACACACCTATTTTCTCTCTGGTTTTATTCATATAAATTATGAATAACAAATTATATTTAAGAGGTGAAATATAAGTAAAAGTTCAGTATAACAAAAGATAAGTTACTTTTGGAGACCCGGTGGCTGAGAGCCTGCTCACCAAGGCGAACCGGGTTCTATCCCCGGCCGGGTCACTCCCGAGTCACTCCTCCCGCTGGTCGGTGGGTTTGCTCGCGGATGTCCCGTTTCCCCCAACCTTGCATTCCGGCACTGGTACATTCTCATCTTCCTTCATCCCATCCTCCTCGCGGAAGGCAACGGTAAACCAGCGCATCATCAGCCTGCTTCGTTGTGTGGGTCACGACGTGGTCTCCATTCCCGCGTTGAGACCTTGGATCCGACCAACGTTTCGGTTACTAACCTCCACACACACACAGGATACTTTGATCTTAAGGCAAATATAAAAAGCTTGTAATACATAACATATATAGGAAACATTCAAGCAGGTAATGCACGTGGCGTTTTTTCAAATGTTCTATCCAAAAAGTCTGAAGAACCCTAGCATGGAACGCAGTGTGAGATGAGCGCATAGTAGCGACCGGATCGGTTAACGAAAGCTCTCGGCGGTGCATTAAGTATGCTGGAGGATGGGGTAGTCGTGCTAGCACAGCGCGTGTGTGGGGCGGGGAGTTATCTGCGGTGTTAAGGGTCCATCCTATTAGCGAGCGGACAGGCGGTGTGATTGCCGCGTGCGCATTACCACCCCTCTCCGCGGGGCTGCGTATTGTTTATTAATTGGCTGGGCCGGCGCCCTCCCCTCCCCGGGGGGTGCGATATTGCCACGCCTCAATCACAACGTTTATCCGCTCTTGCAAAGTAGTGCACGAGCTACCCCCCTCCCTCTTCCAGCAAGCTCGGGTAACTGCACCTGTTCACAGTCGTCCTTACTTCTGCCAACGTTACTAATACTGTAGGCTGTTCACGGTAAAATGGACACTTTTTGAAAGCCCTGCTTAAGATCTACTTGCATGAACATTGTGTATTCCTACACCATACGATTGCCGAGGCGACTGCATGGATAAACTGCTCGCCTCCTACCATGGCGAACCGGGTTCGATCCCCGACCGGTTCACTCCGGATTTTCGCAAGTGGCAATCGTGCCGGAGGATGCCGCTGGTTAATGGGCTTTCTCGGCGATCTGCCGTTTCCCCCGACCATGCATACCAGCGTTGCTCCATACTCACCACACTTGTCCCCCTCATCGGATCTCAAGACCTCGATGTAAAGAGCCGTCCAAATCTTTTCACTCACTCACATCGCATGAGCAATTAACTTTACCATGGGTCTAATAACTTTATTCGTGCTTCGTTCAACGGTAACCGTGCAATTTTTAGAAAAGCAAACATTTTAGAAATGTTTTTATTCTTATATTTACATGGTNGTAACCGTGCAATTTTTAGAAAAGCAAACATTTTAGAAATGTTTTTATTCTTATATTTACATGGTTTTAAAAATGTTAAAATTTAATATTTTAGTATACACCAATATTTACTTTACACATGTTATTTAACGTTAACTGATGGAACTTCTTTCTCTTCGTCGTTGCGAACTTTGCTGGGCCCGTGGCAGTCAGTGTACCGGTTTAAATATGTATGCAGGCATGGGCAATGGCATTTTTTTAAATTTTGATATTAAAAGTGCTTACTTTACCAAGAACAGCCTTAACAGGTTGGGAAGATCAATGTTAAATGTTGGCAAAGGAGCAATTTACCCCATCCCCCACCCTCTAGGGAAGCGCTAGTGCCGGCAAGGTGTCACAGTTTTCTGTAATTTCTACGTTATAAAAACAGGGCAGTAGCAATAATCATAAATAAAATATAAATTATATTCGTAACTAAGTAAAATCGTTCTCTTTTATTAGCCTACTTTCCAAACGAAATAACGGCTTATGAGATCATTTTGCTGACTATGTGTCTGTACGAGTATTTGTATATGTGTTTGTACGTGTGTGTGTCCCCCATTTTAAATTTTTGAACCCGTCAACCGAAATTCACCAAACTCGGTACNGGTTAATTCTGTCTGGCACATATTTTCAAATTGGAGGCCATATCAGCTTCATAGCTTAGAATATTGTCGTTTAAGCCATGTAATCAGTTAAAACTTAATTGTGTATGCTGGTAGTATATGTCATCAACTGCATCTTCGCAGAGCATATATTTTCCGTCATTTCGTATTATAAACCACATTAAAAAATAACGTTTTTAAGTAATATCTCGGAAATGTATTGACAGATTCCTACCAAATTTGGCAAACAATTTGCACAGCAGCACGTGGTGTAAACTTATGTGATTTAAGTAGTGTAGGCCCTTATTTTAGAAATGAAGGCTGTATAAATATTTTAGCTCAATATTTTTTAGTAACGAAATTAATTACAGCTTAACTTTCTATGCTAACAGTATCGATTACAAAGGTCTATTTTTCTATAANTTTTTAGTAACGAAATTAATTACAGCTTAACTTTCTATGCTAACAGTATCGATTACAAAGGTCTATTTTTCTATAAATTTATATGCTATTTTGTAAGTCAGCGCCACAATAAAAATTAAGTTTTTATGTCATATCTCGGGAAACGGTTTCTCATTTTTTCCCAAATTAGGCGAAGAGGTTGTACTGTGCTAGGCCATATAACGATGTGTATTTTTATGTGTTACACACATATTTTCAGAATGGTGCTATGTAATCATTTTAGCTTAGTGTGCAATCTCTACGAAACTATGTAATCGATTTAGCTGAACATTGTATACTGGTAGTATACGATCATCAAATGTGCTGATGCATAACTTTTATGTCCTCCATTTATGAAGATCGTCACATGATTTATATGGATATTTTATGGCGTATGTCACGGACCATTCAACCGAGTTTTACCAAATTCTTTACACAAGTAGCGCTATGGTAGGTAATTTAAAATTTCAGGTTTTAAGTAGCTTAGTCACTTACTTTCAATATGATGGTCCTGTAATTATTTAAGGTTATTAAACCGTAGTTCGTTTAGAGTCACGAAATAAATACGTATTATATATTCTTCTTGTATTTACTATTCTCAGTTTACCCTTTCCTTTTTCACAATCTCCTTCTTATGTTATGTAGGAATTTGTATTTAAACTACAAGTTTTGCATGCCTGAACAGAAATATTTTGATTTGAAAACATTGTATATCTGATTCGATCGTGAGATAGTATAAATGGCGTGCGACGACCCGTAACATGGAGACAGGCGGTTATATGGCAAGGCTGGAGGCACACAGACATCTGATTCTCTCCTGAGACAGATCCTGCCACACCTAGTGCAACTGATCCTTCAAATTCACAATAGTTGCCACTGGCCGTAGTTGCCGTCCAGTCTGGTCCCCAATATTCTAAATGTTCGAGAGGTCTGGGGACATTGCTGGCCAAGGCATTATGTTAAGATCACGAAAACCTACCATAAAGACCCGCTCTGTGTGAGGCCCGGCGTTATCCTGCTGGAAAGTGTAGTTTTCAAACGGCACCAGGAAGGGGAGCGCACATGGTCGCAGAATTTCTTGGATTTATAGTCGCGCCGTCAGGATTCCTCCAATTAACCCCCAATGCGGTGCGGGAATCCTAGGAATTGGCACTTCACACCATTAAACTACTCGTTGGGTGGTATGCCACTCTACAATGCAGCGCGGATCACGGTGCTAGCCAGGACGTCTCCAGACTCGAATTCGGTGGTCGTCTGTATCCAGATAGAGCTGTGATTGGTCGCTGAACACCACTCATCGCCAATACGCAAGCTGCCATGCTGCCCGTTCCCGGCAGAAGGTCACACGTGCTCGGGGATGCTCAGGTCTTAATGGTAGACGACGTAAGGGACGTCGCGACGACAGATACCGCTGTGCTATCGGCCTGGATAAGGTGCTGGTGGACACAGGCGTATCAACAACTGCCATGACATGTACCTGGATGGTACGCAGTGACGTCCGTGGAGTGCTTACAGCCTGCCGCACGATGAAACGATCCTCCCTGCTAGAGGTCTCCCAGGGTCTATCTGAGCCTTCTCGACTTGTGTATGTACCTTTCTGTTCCCACTGCGTCCAAACCCGACTCACAGTGTAGGCAGACTGCTTCAAGTGGCAAGCAGTGCGCTGAAATGTCCAACCTGCCTCCCAGAGGCCGACGATGCGGCCGCATTCAAATTTATCCAGCTGGACAAAGTCTTGTCGAATGCACCGTTCGGGCATGTTGTGCATTCGNCGATGCGGCCGCATTCAAATTTATCCAGCTGGACAAAGTCTTGTCGAATGCACCGTTCGGGCATGTTGTGCATTCGTTGAGCTACGCTCCGTGGCTCACACTTCTCCTGATGCCTTACTTGGTGTTTTGCAGCTTTGAATTATGGAGGTTATTATATGCCACTAGTTGCACATCCGCTAAAGAAAATTGCATGAAACGCGAATGTGACGCGTGTCTGGCTATGCCAATTTTTGTAATTAATAAATGTATTTAAGTACAAAATACAAGAACGATACAAAATTATTAACAATTAAGTGAGTCACAAGAGTTTTCCTAACAGGGCGAAGTGTACGAAGAGAGTTAAAAGTATTTATAGCAAGTCAATATCCTTTTTTTCTTTAAAAGTCTAATTTAAATTGTAAGTTGTTTTGCAATACTACATATTATTCCGCTCAAATGACTGTCCTTAATAAATAATCCGAACAAGACAAACGATCATTTACATTAAGCATTTACCAATATGCTTGAGGATAATTTCTGTTATTACATCTTCTGGGAGATGCATTACTCCGCGTGTGTAGTGGCCTCGATAAAATTAGGTCAGTCACTGTGCATTCAGAAACCAGACTAAAAAAAAATATTAAGAGACGTTTCAAATTTATGCAACTTCACTAAATTGTATTAAACAATTATCTGCGTCCCTCAAGAGGAGACTGGTATCCTGTCTACTTGACGTAGATATTTTATGATTATTTCGGAAGTTTTAATTAAGCTGGTTAATATAACATAAAGTAGACATGAAATAGTCACACGTTGATGGTAATAATATTTTACAAGAACATTTATGAGTAGTGTACGACGTGGTGTAGGTTATTTTTAGAAGGAACGACGCACGAAAGACTTAGCTACACGCGAATGCCAAGCACGCCTCTTATCGACAACGTACCCATTTTGACTGACGTTGCAGAGGCCTTTTAAACAACAACTCTATTCATTGAATCGAAAAGTCCCCGATGAGGAAGGNGCACGACGCACGAAAGACTTATCTACACGCGAATGCCAAGCACGCCTCTTATCGACAACGTACCCATTTTGACTGACGTTGCAGAGGCCTTTTAAACAACAACTCTATTCACTTGAATCAAAAAGTCCCCGATGAGGAAGGTTTGTTCCAGCCAACAAAATATTTGTTCTTATAGAGCCTCAAAGCGTATTTAGCTGCCCCAACAAAATATTTTTTTTGAGTAAACAAAACTTGAAAAGCAATAAAGTTAATTTTCTTCCTCTAACTAAATACATTCTTGATAAAAATCACACCTTTGTGTTGGGCTGAAAAAAATTATACTGTCAACCGAATTTTTAGTTGTATAAACAACTTAATTCAAAATTACTGATTTTATTTCATGCGTACGCCATTTATAATACAAATTCACAATAAAAGTACAGAGATAATGCATGTCACCTCTTCATGAATCTACGCAACGATATTTCTTTCAAACAGTACAAAATTGTACTATGCCTTTTGGTTTAGTTTTTCAAATTTCATAGGTACATACATTTAAATGTTTGAGTGCATGTTAGTTATTGAATAAACCTTTTTATTTATTATTTTTATAGTGTTATTTAATTAAAAAAAATATACAATGCGACTTTAAGACATCTATATAACACTCGCTAAACCAAAATCATAATTCCAAAAATAAAATTTTTTTTTCATTAACCTTTCTTTTTAAAGCTCCTTTAGAGGCAAAAAAANAATTTTTTTTTCATTAACCTTTCTTTTTAAAGCTCCTTTAGAGGCAAAAAAATTTCCCTTATTTTTGAGGATATTTATTTTTTGTGACACCATATTAATAATAATTTAATTGAAGTACCAACTCGTTTGTAAAATAACATTTATCTAATTTTTAGAGCGTAAACGCGATAGTTTTAACCGAGGATATTTATTGATAGAACTTTGGTAAAATTACGCCAAAAAAGGTTTTAGTTTCAGCTAAAGTATGTATTGAAGTCACAGGAATGGCATTTCTCAATTTATTTGAAACATGGCATTTGGTCCACTTGCGGCTAAAGTTTAACTTCCAGTCATTTTGATATTTAATTTTGTCTCAAAAGTTATAATCTTGGGATATGGGCGAACTGTATAAAAATACCCAATAAATATTATTGATGACATTCTTTAAACATGAACAAATATTTCGAGGTGCATCCTAGCCTGTTAATTTTGTTGACTTAAATAAAAATGCACAAAAAAAATTTTATATCTGAAATTCATATTACCTTATTCATTAATTTTTGGAAAGCCATTTTCATTTATTATAGAATATTTTCGAGACTATTATTTTATATCACAAAAAAAATTATAAAATGTGTAAAATAATTTTAGATCCTTAAATGCCCTAAGTAAATAAGAAAACATGAAAATTGTTTTCTTCAATCGCAATTATCTAATGAAGGCTAATACGTAGGGCGTGACTGATACCAGTTTTATCATATTTTCAAAGGGGCAGTATTATAGTGACGTGTGAGCGCAGGAAGACCTAAGCAGCGCGTTGTACCTCGACCTCGGTGTGTTCGGACAANCCAGTATTATAGTGACGTGTGAGCGCAGGAAGACCTAAGCAGCGCGTTGTACCTCGACCTCGGTGTGTTCGGACAAGGCTATGTGTAGCACATATTGACACGATATGTTACCTGACACGGAGATGAGGTGTGCGCGGGTCCTATCTCGTGCACAGCCACCTGCAAGGGTCGTGGACCTACCGCCGTCTTCTCAAACATTTGCATAACCCTCATTGGCGTGGCCCAGCTTACTTGAGCCAGCCCTCGCTGTTTGCCGAGGAGGTGAACTACTCACGCCGTCGGTTCTGCGTGCCTCCCTGGCTCGCATGTCGCCACTTGTTATGACACACGCGAGGTACGGCACATTTCTTTGCCCAGCCTGTGTACTTACGTAGTCACACTACACACGATTGTATTGGTGGTCACGTAATTTTAAGCTGTTAAGGGGAACAATCCACGCTATTTTGTATCCACGGAATTTACTTCAGAGTCGGTATTATAGCCCATTCACTGCCAATTCCAACTTTTCTGAAGCCCTACCAAAGTTCTTATTCTAGGATATTCCTACGCTTCATGAAAACAAAGCTTAACCAAGTCTAGAAAAACCACCTAAGGGACAATGCACCACATTCGTGGGGCACTCAGTGTAATAATAATTTCCGTATGTACTAATGCTTACCAGGCATTACCGACACNATGCACCACATTCGTGGGGCACTCAGTGTAATAATAATTTCCGTATGTACTAATGCTTACCAGGCATTACCGACACTTTTTTTTTCTCTGCTGTTGTTCATGTTAATTATAAATTAAATATCTTAACTAAAAAATAATTAAAAGTTGTGTTTTACCAAAAAATGTGATCCTTTTAATTCAACAGAAATAAAAGCGCTTGTGGAATGTGGAAAATTTTGAAAACAATCAAACCCGTCATACATGAGGTAATTTTTCAAAGATTTGTTTCAAAAAGTGTGAAGAAACCGCGAATAGACTATACCACGTTTGTTTTATGTTTTATGGATCAACAAACCCAAAGCATTACGATGCCTCTTTTTTAAAGCCCGTTAATGCTTCTCTGTTTTCCTAGTATCATTAATATAATCGCCCGCTATAAATGATTACTCACATGTTATTGGTNCCGTTAATGCTTCTCTGTTTTCCTAGTATCATTAATATAATCGCCCGCTATAAATGATTACTCACATGTTATTGGTTGTCATCAGTTAAAAATTAATGAAGTAGTAAAACTTAAACAATTCCATAAAATTCGAAGAAAGAATTTATTGTGTANCGTCATCAGTTAAAAATTAATGAAGTAGTAAAACTTAAACAATTCCATGAAATTCGAAGAAAGAATTTATTGTGTATAGTGAAAACGTTATCGTCAAACATTTAGAATTAAAACTTTTGGCCCCGGGCTACCTGTTTTTTTTTTTTGCGAAAAGATTTACGCAAAGGCAAGAATTCAACATCCTATGTTCACACTCGCAGTCTTCCTTTGGCTAATGGCCACTTGCCTTTGTGTGAAGCGACTCTGTTAAACGAGTGAGCCGTCCGTGATCCCGCGGGCACACAGATAAGACGCTTAACAATTCAAACGATCCAATCACGAAAGTTATTTTAAACAAAGTGTTTTTGAATACAACTTGTCCTTAAATCTTTTCGCGAGAAACACTTATGGTGGGAAACGTGTAGGCATCAGTGATACGTGGTGAACTGTTGCAAGGTGAGCTGAGTGGCTTGGTCAAAGACGGACACGGCACCAGCAGCGAATGGAGGTATAACAACAGCTGAGGTGTGTATATANCTGAGTGGCTTGGTCAAAGACGGACACGGCACCAGCAGCGAATGGAGGTATAACAACAGCTGAGGTGTGTATATAGAATTGAAGTCTACTGTGTGCTCCGATTTTTACGTGAAAAGTCAGTGGCCCTATACATAACACACTCTAAGATATTATTTACAAATGTACTATATCAGTGTATATGTATAGTGCGAAAGCGCATATGNTATACATAACACACTCTAAGATATTATTTACAAATGTACTATATCAGTGTATATGTATAGTGCGAAAGCGCATATGATAAAGTTATTTACCCTACGTCCATGGTAGCGTTTCTACATTTGCGCAGGAAACAGTCGAATGTGTAGGGAAGTTCACAACTTTGTATAGTAGTGATTCTAAATATTCCTACATTTGCAGTTTGATGTGTGGTAATATTTCCATTCAACGTATAGGTTGAAAACTTCCAATGCAGTTTTGGAAGTTTGCCAGATTTTTTTTACAGTGCATGTAGTAACCCGCAAGTAATGTTTTCTTTGGGAGAAAAAGACTGTGTTATTGTTTTCAGATTAAAATATACCGATTTTTTGAGCGTTAAGGGAGTAAGTTTTTGATGTCTTGTTAACATTCAGGTTCCAAACCAAATCGATGCTTGTACTGAATAAACCAAAAAGAGTCATTAACGAAGAATTTATTCAGACTGCCATTCTTAGTTTGCCAAATGTTGTTGTTTATTTCGCGTAATAAAAAGGTCATTCAGCGCACTTTTTACTTTACATTTCCTGTGGTTTAATTTAAAATGTACACGCAATAGAATGACTCATGAAAATTTTTTTTTTTTTGGTAGGGACTTTTTGCTATATTTGAAAATCGTAGTGTCCTGAATATCCTTAGGAAATGACCATCGATACTTCACGATATTAGCTAATAAAGTATAGTTGTGAAAATTATTAAGGAATAAACNAAAAATTATTAAGGAATAAATTTTTTATTTATTCTTTAGGTTACATATGTTTTAGTAATAAAATTTATTTTCATATTCTTTGTAATGCGGGAGAAAACCAACATGAAGGTAGGATAGATATGTGCTAACATTGAACTAATTTAACTAGAAGTGGTACTTGAACCAAATTTTTATTGGATGTTAAACAGTTATTATGAAAATTATATTATCTGAAACAAAAATCATCTATTTAGAACTCCCTTTCTCTAAACCTGTAAGCACATATAAAATTACAAAATAGGGACGTTTTCGAAGTACAGTTATACCATAGCACCCTCTATCAAACATTTCAGTTACTCTTTTGTAATTCTGGACAAGATCACCGTTTTTTGAGATACTTTCATACATTTCATATATTTGTTTATCAGTACCCGCATTTGGTACTAATATAAGTCTATCCGATTGAAGTTCTTTCAGGAATATATTAGAAAACATTATACTCCATCCATTTTCGCATCAAATTTTCGACACAAATATAAAACATTGGTATTTCCTTTACGATTGTAAACAATTNCACTCCATCCATTTTCGCATCAAATTTTCGACACAAATATAAAACATTGGTATTTCCTTTACGATTGTAAACAATTTTGATCATACTCGACAGAACCTCCCTTGAAAACTGTCACAAGCACGCCCATAATTTATAAAGTGTTACGACTCTGTTGATAATTTTTATTTTATATACGCTATTATTTTTCATTGCATATATTTTACGTTATTCTCTCCCATACGTGGTTTTCCCCCCCCCCCTCTTAAATAAATTATCTGCTATTCCTTAACCGTTTCCCTTACAATGTTCATATATTGTGTGAGCTGCACTGCACCCTGCTTGGCCAATGCTCTACCCTCCCTGGCTAACTTCCATACCGGCGGTGGATTTGACCCTTTCCCGACATCATTTAAAGTGATCCTATGCAACTCCTTACTGTGCGTGCTGCTGTGTTCATATATAGCATGTACCACACCCTACTTCAGCAATTCAAGTTTCACGACGACTTTCTACCACCTCACTCGACCTCCTTCTGCAAAACTCTTTGCCATTAACTATCTCTAAATTGCCCTAGTGTTCGCACTTGACATCTGCCTCACCCTATTTTACAACTGCTTTACATTATGAAGCTTCCATTGGTGTCATTTCACATTACCAATTGCTATACCCGAATCTTTTAGCTACGAGTTTCATACATAACATGGATAACCTAACTCTCTTGACAGGTTTATTCCCATTATAATAATGACCCTTAATCACCTTCCAACACATTTTTTAAGGAGCTCCTTTGCAACAAGTTATACTTTCCTCTTTCAAATTGCTCACAAGCTTTAAAAACATCTTCTTTAAACTACATAATTGCTTACATCTGCAATGTTTAGCCTCAATTTTGTGACCACATTTTGAAACTTGCTGAGGTCCACATCCACGTCACATAATTTCGTTTTATTTTGAAAAATATTCATANTGTGACCACATTTTGAAACTTGCTGAGGTCCACATCCACGTCACATAATTTCGTTTTATTTTGAAAAATATTCATAATTTTTTAAATTATTAGTTTGTTCAAAATTAAAATATGACGGTGGTAATAAAAACCGTCGTCACGATACACGAAGTCGGTAATTAAAAAATGCTATAACCTCTCCTTTATGGTTCAGGAGTACTTAAGACATTAACGTCAGAAATCGATAAAAAGTTTGTTAACCCAAGCCACTACGCACGTCTAAACTGCCCTCTCGCTCGCCGTGAAATCATTACATCTGCAAATGACNTGTGACCACATTTTGAAACTTGCTGAGGTCCACATCCACGTCACATAATTTCGTTTTATTTTGAAAAATATTCATATTTTTTTAAATTATTAGTTTGTTCAAAATTAAAATATGACGGTGGTAATAAAAACCGTCGTCACGATACACGAAGTCGGTAATTAAAAAATGCTATAACCTCTCCTTTATGGTTCAGGAGTACTTAAGACATTAACGTCAGAAATCGATAAAAATTTTGTTAACCCAAGCCACTACGCACGTCTAAACTGCCCTCTCGCTCGCCGTGAAATCATTACATCTGCAAATGACCCCGAGGACATTAAAATTCAAGACCTCTTCGCAGCGAGGGGACCACTCGCGCCATTCTTCCTCAACTTACACCCGCCCTCATGAATATAACCACATATTACTGCCCCCCCTCCTCCCTAGTGACCCACCCTCCTCTCGTTCCTTTTTTCACGGCCATTGTTCCGGACGCCGCCGCTTTCAAGCGGTCTTTATCGCATCCTGCCGCGCCGAGAGCAGACGAGATGAAAACGTGTCAAAGCGAAGAAGAGGAAGAGGGAGACTGAAACACATTCGCACAAACTCGTGAGAGGACGAGGAAGAGAAATGTGGGTTAAGGAATGATGTTGCCAAGCGGTTAATAATTTTTATTTTAATAAGCCGGTTCTTCCTCAGCGATACTGGAGCCTACCCTTTGACAAAAAAAAGTCTTTATAAAGGCGCCCTCCTCCCCTCAACAAACTCTTGTGTGTTTCTGCACAAATCCTTTTGCTAATTATCAGATTTAGAAGGATTCGTGAAATAGATTGGGGGGGGGATGGAGGGGGAGTGAACAAGATTTAGTTTGTCATAAAATAATACAAACGTTTGAAAATTGCTCAAAGAAACGTAGCACATAAATCAGGAGCAAATATTTCGTACAGTTTTTAATAAACTCATAACTATCAATGGAAGCACTATTACAGTTAAGGTAAGTAAATCTGGTCAGAAAAGGTGGAAATTACCAGTCCGTGATAAAATTTCGATAGGTTGACAGAAAACGTTCCTAAGTTTATAATTTGGTAGGAACTTATATACACTGTACTGCGTCATTTATTCATGTATTATAATTCTGAAATACATGTTTTTGCNATTTCGTACAGTTTTTAATAAACTCATAACTATCAATGGAAGCACTATTACAGTTAAGGTAAGTAAATCTGGTCAGCAAAGGTGGAAATTACCAGTCCGTGATAAAATTTGGATAGGTTGACAGAAAACGTTCCTAAGTTTAGAATTTGGTAGGAACTTATATACACTGTACTGCGTCATTTATTCATGTATTATAATTCTGAAATACATGTTTTTGCAAATTGAAGTAGTTAAAAATGGTATGTTCACTCGCACCTGGCGTCCTGGCAGGGTCTGGGGTGCAACGGCGGCCATATTGGATGACGTCGTGCCAAAACCTCTTGCTCTGTCATTCCTAGCCAATGGCGGCCATTTTGTATTTCCCTTTTTTCCTTGGAATTTCCCTTTTTCCCTCATGCTCTATCATGCATTCCAATCTCTTCGTGATCATGCATTTCTATTCTTTTTTCTCATGGTCTGGCATTCCTTCGTGCCACTTTCGATTGCCCACGTCCGTCCTTTCTCTCATTTATATTCTACCTGGCCGTTATCTCATAGTCCTTCCGGCCTCCTTGATTTATTATCTTGTCTCACACACCTTCCCCCTTCTCGTGCTTTTTCCTGCTGGCTACCAGAGTGCACCACCGCCATGGCTCCCCCTCCCCGGCCCAGCAGAGGGCAGTACCACTGTCAGCTAGAGAGTGCCACTGGTGACCGCCATATTTTCTTCCGAAGTTCGCTGCTAGGCGCAGAGCTTAAGAACTAAGTCCGTGCTGCAGGTGAGACCCTCGCCCTTACGCACACAGATTTCTGCGCAGGTTAGCTCAAATATGCGAGAAGCATGCGGGATCGTTCCAGCACCTCTTGGGTCGGTAGTCTAGCATCTTGACTGCCAGACCACCGTGACATTCAGGAAAGAAGGATGTTAAATTTCCAATGCGTGTATAGTTATTACCGCCCAGTCTATATATATATGCATGTATGTAAAATTTACATTGTGCGGTTTGGTGAAGAAATACTCACATCGGCCGACGCACTCCCCAGCTAATAAACTTCTACACATAAAAAGAATATGAGTCTAGCGAAAAAAATATTTATAACCCAACATGAGCCAACCTCAGAGTATACGCACATGCAACACACTGCGCGCGCGTNCCAACATGAGCCAACCTCAGAGTATACGCACATGCAACACACTGCGCGCGCGTCCTATGTAATAATAATAACATAAATGAATTACCGAATTAAACAATGTGTGTTAAAAACGTCAACCTACTGTGAAGCGTACAATATATAGTGAACACCACGTGTGCGCATGCCCACGCCAGCACGGGGTGAAACTGTGTATACTCTACCTACCCCTATCGCTTACCTCACGCCCTCACACTTTACCGCCCGCATGGCGATCCGGTCATCCCGCGGCTCCTGGAATTGGGATCGGGGCTGTACACTACACCAGCAAACACCAATAGGATTATTCNGGCCGACGCACTCCCCAGCTAATAAACTTCTACACATAAAAAGAATATGAGTCTAGCGAAAAAAATATTTATAACCAAACATGAGCCAACCTCAGAGTATACGCACATGCAACACACTGCGCGCGCGTCCTATGTAATAATAATAACATAAATGAATTACCGAATTAAACAATCTGTGTTAAAAACGTCAACCTACTGTGAAGCGTACAATATATAGTGAACACCACGTGTGCGCATGCCCACGCCAGCACGGGGTGAAACTGTGTATACTCTACTTACCCCTATCGCTTACCTCACGCCCTCACACTTTACCACCCGCATGTTTNGCGCATGCCCACGCCAGCACGGGGTGAAACTGTGTATACTCTACCTACCCCTATCGCTTACCTCACGCCCTCACACTTTACCGCCCGCATGGCGATCCGGTCATCCCGCGGCTCCTGGAATTGGGATCGGGGCTGTACACTACACCAGCAAACACCAATACGATTATTCGTTATGCAGACATGTGTGTATGTCTGCATAACGAAAAACCTCAGTGCCATTGCAAGCATACTGTGCAGGTGGTTTACGAGTAGCTAAAAATGAAATCTTCCCACCTAAAAACAATTCAAAGCGGACAAAGGAACACACAGAAAGATGACAGCCACAGAGAAAGAAAACAGTAGAGGTAGATGAAGAGAAAAGGGAGATAGTGCTGAATTTAAGAGTATATGCAAATACAGTGCGACCACCAGTTAATACTACAGTGCAAGTGTGATATGAATACAATTTTACGCTCACAACCACAGCTAGGATAAGCGTTAAGTCCCCCAGAAATTAGCTGTAAACCCCAGGTAGGAGACCCAACATAGCATGAGTGAATGCACGGGTCACAGTGTACAACTAGCCAAAGCCAACAACATATCTGACAAGATGAATATGACTATTTCATGCTGCTGGAAAAAATACCNGCTCACAACCACAGCTAGGATAAGCGTTAAGTCCCCCAGAAATTAGCTGTAAACCCCAGGTAGGAGACCCAACATAGACAACAAATCCCATGCACAAGTACGAGCATGAGTGAATGCACGGGTCATAGTGTACAACTAGCCAAAGCCAACAACATATCTGACAAGATGAATATGACTATTTCATGCTGCTGGAAAAAATACACAAATTAAATAAATCATCACACACACATGCAATTCGTTGTGGGAGAAGGGAATGGAAGTGCTTCAACTTCGACAAGCCCAGGGCGAGAAACTGCCTCCTACCATGCATCCCGAACACATTCGTTCTCCCGGGGACAGACACATATATGATGATACATGCCTGTGCCAGAGGTGCGTGTACAGAACATTATCATCCATGATAAGCATAAGGGAATGTATGAATGCCATCGTCCAGGATCTTGCACTTGTGGTCCATCCACCTTAGTGTCAGTTTGTTGGAACACTAAGTATATAAACGTTGTGATGGTGCGACCGAATATTATTCACAATTACTCTCATTACCCACTGGTTACTCAGTACCTGGTTATAATCCTCAAATATCATACGCTATATAACTACACATTTTTGGATTCTCTTGGCTCGTTTAACATTCTTGCTAGTGCACCTGTGTGTAGAGCTTGGCCCTCAGCCCAATAAACTCAATCATGTCGTCCCCACCGCACTCATCCTTAAATTTACCAATCACCTTTTTGTTTGCAGATGAATAACATGGATGAGCGGGTGTGTAGGCGCTCGTGTGGAACTCCGACCTTTGTGTCGGGTCTGAGGCAAGGTCCCTGTAGCAATTGTCTGTCCCTATATGTACCATAAAGGGGTCCGTGTCCATATAGATCAGCTCCAGCTTACTACATCGAATATAATATTTTCATGCTCCAGTTTAACAAGAAATAGTGTTTCACCTTATAATGTTCGACATTTAAATGACGGCTTAGCAATAAGTTTACTGGCACATCGTTCCATGCACACGAGTTCCTTATATTGATGCTTCATCTGGTTTTCCACGAATTTATAGTATGTAGACTAATTCATAAGATTATTAAGGTCTTTTTCGAACTCGTTACAATTGTCTTACACATCTCTGTATTCAGCGCTATGTAGGGTTGTAGCCATACCTTCTGATTGAACTGCAGTACTCGATTTATTTCCGGGAGCTGTAAGCCATGAACAATCACCTGCTTTATGGTAACATAATGTACGACCTAATTATATCTAACTTCAAGCATTGTCATGAGTTTCGTCTGTTTGGACCCAGGAGGGCACTGGTTCAAAGCCAGGAACGAGATGTCTTTGTGAGTCTCGTGTCGTTCGTCTGGGTACTCAACAACCACCTTCAGTACGTAGCCCACCTCGTAAGTGTCGGGCGCGGACATGACGTCGATTCCCATGCCGGTCCACTTGAAGCCAGAGTAAGGCAGAGGCATTGACATAGCCCAACCATACAAATTGTTTACATATACATACTGCAGGTACGTAGATGGATGGCTGGAGTCGTTCATGGCAGGCACATTCTTATATTAGCCATGCAATGCCTATTTATGCACTGAGTGAACCCTCCACGATTACCAGCCTCGATAAACAACTGTATATTATAGTCACTAATCAGCTCAATTTCTATCTTCGTCTATTTTAGCATGGCGTCGAATGAGATTCTGGGGCACTCACATACCGGACACAGTCTAGTCCATATGCAACCAAACATAACTCCCAGAAAATCTCAAAAATGTCGTACAGCAGCAGTACATCCATCTTGAGGTAGAGGTCACTGTAGTTGCCTAATGTATGGTAATTAAACCCCTCCCAGACCATCTGAGCATGCTAATAGTCTTGGAGGCTGATGTTTCTGTCGATGAGAAAGTTGTAGAATTTCTCGATGTGAGGTAGCTGTGTCTTGTCAAGTTTGGCCAGACAGTCCACATAATCCTAGGGAAAGACACCCTTCCTGGTCACCAACTCGCGCTTGTCGGTAGTGAAGAACTGTGCAGTGACCTTGAGCTCAGATGGTAGCATTTTCTGTACAAGTGTTGCGAGACTGGCAGACATGAATCGAAATGTGTCGATTAACTGTGCCTTGAATTTGTCGCCCAAACATTTACTGAAGGTGATGAGTTTCTCCGCTGTGTGCGGGATAATGTATATGCCCATGTGTATCACAGCCCAACATCGTAATTATAAAAAATGTTCGTCACAGGTAAAGTTGTGGAGGAGTATAAGCAGTCTCTCGGGGTAGCAAATAAGCGTGTTACAATTATTACATGCTGCCCCAGTGTAGTTGCCGGTACAGTGGTCATGACCATTCACTTTATGGTTCGCTCTAGTGAAGGGACTAGGATATCAACGGGCGTCTGCTAAAGCCTAGGTGATCTTCTGTTCGTTTGTTAACACTCTCATAGGCACGGACTGAGCATAAATATCCTTTACATGATTGCCAATGCGACCAATATCCTCCATAAACTTATGTGTGGCATCTTACCCTCGATATATACAAATATTACGAATCATACTAAAGTCAATTTTGATGAAAATGCCATACCTGTACAGTTAATGTTTTAAGTACCTGTACGTATGGAGGCCTCAGTGTTCGGCGGGCATGACTTTACCAGGACTAGAATTGCCGTAAAATTTGTGTATACCACCATCGGTACTTTGTCCGCATTCTGGTACTTGGCGAACTTGAGCACTAGAGCCTTGCTGTTCTTCTCCAGCTGAGACATTTCCGCACGTACTGGTGAATGTTCATTGCAATATCTCCTGTGCTCTACCAGTGTCTCGGTGCCTATAAGCCCCATCACTGGAGGTCTATTGTCGTACCCCTTTAGACATTGCAGATGTGTACCATATCTGTGCGTGAGGTCACGTGCAGTCGTACCAGGCGGGAGAAATCAAAAGTATAGCAATAATATGAGTTCTTGTTCTCAGTCATCACATTTGACGTGGCCTATGCTTCCCATTATGCCAGAGGGCTGCGCCTGCTCGCGCGCGTGGCAGCTAGGTAATGTATACACTGTTTCGCCCTGCGCTGGTCAGGCGTGCGGGCGACCAGTGTTGTCTGTCTGTATAGTGAGTTTCACCGTAGATTGATGTTTTAATGCTAATTTTTAAACTGTCATTTATTTCTGTTTTTATCATTATTGCAAAGGGTGCACACGCGGTTTGTTATGTGTAATTTTTTAACAATATTTTTTTATTAAGGTCATATATTCCTGTTATTATTATTACTCAGGTGACGGAACTCGTGTTGGTATATACATATTTTTTTTTTGGCTAGACTAGCATTCTCTTATATATGGACGTTTATTATCTGCGCAGTGCGTCAGCCTTTGCATGTATTTTTTCACCTATTTTCATAATACCGAATTTTTTATATACGCAGAGGTGACAAAAGTCATGGCATAGCAATATGCAAATATACAGATGGCAGTGGTATCGCATACAAAATGTATAAATGGCCAGTGCATTGGTTGGGCTTTCATTTGTAGTCAAGTGATTCATGTGAAAAGGTTTCTGACGTGATTATGGCCGCACGACAAGAATTAACAGACTTTGAACGCGAAATGGTAGTTGGAGCTATACACATGGGACATTCCATTTCATAAATGGTTAGAAAATTCAACATTCCGAGATCCACAGTGTCAAGAGTATGCCGAGAATACCTTATTTCATTCAAAACCTCCCACCATGGACAACGCAGTGGCTGACCGACTGCACTTAATGACCGAGACCAACGATGTGTGCGTAGAATGGTCAGTGTTAACAGACAAGCACCACTGCGTGAAATAACCACAGGAATCAATGTAGGACGTACGACGGACGTGTCTGTTAGGACATTGCGGCGAAATTGGCTTTACTAGGCTATTCCAGCAGAAGACCGACTTGAGTGCCTTTACTAAAAGTACGACATCGCCCGCAGCGCCTCTCCTGGGCTCGTGACCATATCGGTTGGACCCTAGACGACTGTAAAACCGTAGCTTGGTCAGATGAGTCCCGATTTCAGTTGGTAAGAGCTTATGGAAGGGTTCGAGTGTGGCACAGACCCCACGAATCCATGGATCCAAGTTGTCAACAAGGAACTTTGCAAGCTGGTGGTGACTCCATAATGGTGTAAGCTGTTTTTACATGGAATGGACTGGGTCCACTGGTCCAACTGAACCGATAATTGACTCGAAAGGGTCATGTTCAGCTACTTGGAGACCACTTGCAGCCATTTATGGACTTCATGTACCTAAACAACGATGGAATTTTTATGGACGACAGTGCGCCGTGTCACCGGGCCACAGCTGTTCGCGATTGGTTTGAAGAACATTCTGGACAATTCCAGCGAATGATTTGGCCACCAAGATCGCCCGACATGAATCACATCGAACATTTATGGGACATAATCGAGAAGTCAGTTCGTGCGCAAACTCCTGCACTGGCAACACTTTCGCAATTATGGACGTCTTTACAGGCAGCATGGCTCAATATTTCAGCCGGGGACTTCCAACGACTTGTTGAGCCCATGCCATGTCGATTTGCTGCACTTCGCCGGGCAAAAGGAGGTCCGACATGATATTAGGAGGTATCCCATGACTTTTGTTGCCTCAGTGTATATAAAGTCGGGGTGGTAATAACTATATATGTATTCGACTTTTAACATCCTCCTTATCTGAATGTCGTGGGTGGTCTGGCGGTCAAGATTCTAGAATGCCAACCAAAAATTTGCTGAAACGATCTCGCATGCTTCCTACATTTTTGAGGTAACTTGCGCCGTAATGGGTGTGTGTAGGGCGAGGGTTTCTGCCTGCGGCGTGTGGGCTTCACCCCTTAGCGCTGCACCTAGCCGCAGACTTCGGAATCGAAGTTGGCGGTCGCCGGTGGCACGCTATAGCTGACAGTGGGGAAACGACGGCGATGNGGGGGGGGGGGTGAGCGTGATGGTGATGCGCTCTGGTGGTCAGCGGGAGAAAGTACGAGAGGGGGGAAAGGGGTGAGATACAAGAGAGAAGATAAAGGAGGCCGGAAGAAATAGGAGAATACCCCAAAGGATATAATGTACAAGAGAGAGGACAGATGTGGGAGAGCGAAAGCGGCAGGAAGGAACGCCAGTGCGTGAGAAAAAATAAGAGGAATGCAAGTGCATGAAGATATTGGAAGGAATGACAGAGGAGGTGGTAAAAAGGGGAAATTCCAATGGAAAAAATAAATCCAAGATGGCCACCATTAGCCAGGAATGACAGAGCAGGAGGTTTCAGCGTGACTTCATCCATGATGGCCGTAGTGTAAAATTAATTGTTTAAGTTACCATCGTTCGTTAACTACTTTTTAAATCAGTGTTATTCTTACAATTGAATACAGAATTTTGGTTACTTATAGCTCATTGCCAACTAACGACAAAATATGTATTAAATGGAACCTGTATTTCATAATCTAATCCCGTAATTGATATGACCGACTGTACAATAATTTTGGTGAAGAAAACATAAATGCGTCTCGAAACAATTAACACTTAATATATTCGTTGTCGGCTTTAAAAATTATAGCTATTGAATTAAATTATTTCATAAAACTGTGGAGCATATACAAGTAGAACATGTTTAGATCGCGCTTAACAAGGGAGGTTTTTCATGCATTAGGGGCGATAAAGAAAGTGGGGAAACACCGGGTAATGACAACGTCCGGCATGTTTTCCTAAACTGGAAAATGTGTGCTTGACGCCACTAGGAACTGAATTCCGATTTGTCGTAATTGGAGCCGTGTGATCTAAACACTACCCCACGCGGCCCCGTAATACTATAAATAAACAACGTACTCCACGATTGTTTTCATTTTCTGGTTGACAATACAATAATGAGATAACTTACTGTATCGAGAACTATATTGTTCACATACATCCATTATACCACTAGTAATAACAACTATAGTAAAAAATTCAGGAAAATATTATTTGGAATCAACTATGAGTTACTTAAATTATTTACAGAAAAAATGGACGTTGTTATGAAAAAGGAATCTATACGTACTTGATTTAGTGCGTGGATTGCACACAGTAATAATTTTTTTGTATTTGTGCAAGTAATTGTTAGAAAATAAGTTGCCAAAGATATCTTTGTAACTCTACTAATAAATTATAGTAAATTTCAGAAAACCTTAATTTTGATGTTGTAAAACCTATTTTGAATTTTAACAAGCAATTTGAAACATATTGTATACATTCACCTACATAAACAAATACGTATGTTTTTTTTTGCATAATTTATTTCAAATATAAAATTTTTCAGCTGTAGATTTACAAGAAAATCTTCGTCAACTGGATTACAATTAAGTCGCTGTAACAAGTACACATATTTTTACTGCGTTGACCTGTTCATTGGACAAGAAACTGCTGCACTTATATGGTCCATTATACACGTCTGTACTAATATTTGATCTGTCTGTCATTATCCAAAAATTGTTCGTTAAAATAGAACGTAAAAGATTTTGTAAAAATTAAATAATTCCATCGTATTTCAAAACCCAGGTGCGAGCCGGTACATTGTTCGTATAGTGGAAAATAAATACTTTTTTTCTGAAACCAAAATATTGCATTACGCAATATTTTGTTGGCGCTACTGATGACTGTGCTTTTGTACGTGCATTACAGTTTCGTTCTTAAACATACACAAAGGAGAGGAATGACTGATATACGAACCCAGAGCCACTGCATCCGAAGTGTACGACTTAGCAATGTCGGGAATCATTATTGTTAAGTGATCATGTTTAAGATTTATAACTGTTAAAATTCATGCCTATACCGTACATAGACGTTTTAATTTTTTCTGTTGAAGTGTCGTTATCGGAACTGTTTGCATCAGTATTTAATTCCACATAATGCATTACTCAACACTGGTGTTATTGTAATTGTCACAGAAATGGCAAAGAACCACTCGAGTTGTATATTCGACCAAATTAGTAAAACAATCCCATTTCTACACAACCAACGAAATGAAGATATGCTGTTACTTCTACCAAACTTATTTTGTTGCCTCATATTTATCCACTCCAAACAGAACATTCAATTTACCCTCCCATGCTTCTAATAATATTTACAAAATTTCCAAACCGCTTGGCGAACAGGCCTGTAAAATGTTTGTGTGTATTGAGTACACTTAGAAAAGTTCTAAATCGGTCAAGAAAAATTCGCTTATATTATGCCTAACAAATTTGTGGAGTTTATTCAGCCAAGTATCTTGTTTCCAGGTAAATTTTTTTGATCCAACTGTTAGGTGACGTCATATCAAGTGTACATCCTCTTGAACGAAAAAATTTATTTTGCATTGAAATTTTTGTTTAGCAAACGAAATACTAATAAGAACAATTCTATATATGTTCGTACATTTAAAGACAAAAGTAATTTGTTGGATGAACAAGCCTTTCTTTCAGTGTGGCTGCAGCAGGACCAGAGGGTTTTCCTACCATTTTGATAATAATATATTTTTAACAAATTGCATCTTACTCTTGTGCGTTGGTACTAAGTAGTACGTAATATAAGTTGCGGAATACAGTTTGTCGGTGAAAATAAATGTCATCCGATTTATTTAGAAATTATTCTTCACGTAATTTATGTGATGTTGTCATTTAATAATGTTTCCTGGGGCAGCTTTCTTATTTAATACCAGTAATTACAGCGTGCTTTTTTTTAAGAGGGTATTCTGGCGTTTCTGGAGCACAAGGCAACCTGAAGTAATTCTGTTTACTAAAAGGAAAATTTGTTGCGATTTTATCGACAAATGTGTTACATTTTAAGAAATAATTGTTTATATGATTAGAAGCGCAGTCGCTTCGGTTTAAAATTATTTCTCCGTAATCAGTCATAACTGATTGTTTCATCACAAACTAGAGGACGAGGGTATTTGTACGTATTGTGATGAAATAATTCTTTGTGTCTGATTTATGAAACTCATTTAAAACTCGGACGATTTCACTTTAATAGCGTCCAAAGATAAGTGGTGCTATTTTATTAATTTTTTGTTAGAACCTGAAGTAAGCTAGTTATGATCTAAATGGCGTTATTGCGCTTCGCCTAATGCTCATGAAACGCTAATATAGCTTCTAAAGTGAAGACCGTTATTCTGTACTCACCAACAAGTGCAATGATAATAATATTTATCTAAGTTGTGATTTTATACTTTATTGCAATATCAAAGATTCATGAAAAAAATACGTTTAAAACTAATACAAGATAATTTTTTTTCAATTGAAAGGATTATGCATTGTTTGTTCTCTAAAGGCAACGAATCCAACTGACACAATGTTTAATGGNTCTGGCGTTTCTGGAGCACAAGGCAACCTGAAGTAATTCTGTTTACTAAAAGGAAAATTTGTTGCGATTTTATCGAAAAATGTGTTACATTTTAAGAAATAATTGTTTATATTATTAGAAGCGCAGTCGCTTCGGTTTAAAATTATTTCTCCGTAATCAGTTATAACTGATTGTTTCATCACAAACTAGAGGACANTAAAATTATTTCTCCGTAATCAGTCATAACTGATTGTTTCATCACAAACTAGAGGACGAGGGTATTTGTACGTATTGTGATGAAATAATTCTTTGTGTCTGATTTATGAAACTCATTTAAAACTCGGACGATTTCACTTTAATAGCGTCCAAAGATAAGTGGTGCTATTTTATTAATTTTTTGTTAGAACCTGAAGTAAGCTAGTTATGATCTAAATGGCGTTATTGCGCTTCGCCTAATGCTCATGAAACGCTAATATAGCTTCTAAAGTGAAGACCGTTATTCTGTACTCACCAACAAGTGCAATGATAATAATATTTATCTAAGTTGTGATTTCATACTTTATTGCAATATCAAAGATTCATGAAAAAAATACGTTTAAAACTAATACAAGATAAATTTTTTTCAATTGAAAGGATTATGCATTGTTTGTTCTCTAAAGGCAACGAATCCAACTGACACAATGTTTAATGGNTTTTTTTTCAATTGAAAGGATTATGCATTGTTTGTTCTCTAAAGGCAACGAATCCAACTGACACAATGTTTAATGGCGGTGTGTGAAAGATGTTGTTTAACACGGCATATATTAATTTAGATCTACTCGTTATTACCGCTTGAATATAAAGTTTAGTCACGCCAAGCGAAGGGTTTTGCCACATTTTTCCNATTTAGATCTACTCGTTATTACCGCTTGAATATAAAGTTTAGTCACGCCAAGCGAAGGGTTTTGCCACATTTTTCCAATATAAATTTGGTTCACCAGATTAGAATATTTTGATACTTGTTAGGACAATATTAATTTATCGTAATTTCTAGCGCTGTGACATAATAATTGGTATATACTCGATAAGTATAGTAAAAAGAAGTACTGAGATTAATTGAATTAATGAGCAGCAATTTCCAAACTAATAAATACTTAAATTTAAGGTTTTTTTCTGTAAAAATATTTATTATTTGAAATGTTGTGCCTGTATGCTTCCACATGTAGCACAATATAAAAGAATTATAAGGTAAGTTGGCTTTTACACTCATATATTTCATTTATACTTTCAAAAACCAAAACTATTTTGGCATATCTGTTTCTTTGGATATACGTTCACGATACACTGTTTGGTTCCTGGGAAAATTTTAATTTCGATACAGCTTCGCAGCTCCATTTTAATTTACGTGGATGACAGGAATTCAAAGCGAGGTGGAGTTGCGAAACGCGCAAGCTTCTAATTTCATGCTCTCGGGGTGTGCGTTCACTCACGTGGGTGTATATATACACAACCCCCCTCCCCTAACAAACCCTTCCCAAAAACGAAACCCCGGCACTCATTCGCATCTTTGGACATCATTCTGCGACGTGGAAACGCTCGGGATTTCACACTCTGCGCGTACCGTCGCATTCACCGAACGCTTAATTAATGCATTCATTCCGGTGAGTAATTAATAACTTTAAACGTGACTAATTAAAGCAGGCGCGATCCTCGGAGCAACGCGCCCCCTTCTCGCCGTGTGCCGGGTGAAGTGTTATCGCGGCGGGTAGATCAGAGAGAGGCGCGAGGCCTCGGCAAAGGAATGAAGGCGCCGCCCGCCGTATGGGTGCCTTCTCGCCCGCCATCTTTTCACCTCGTGCTTGACGCGGCCGCTGCTGGGGGAAAGTCTGTTCTCCTCGGCGTTATTCACTCATTAGGAAGATGCGTGCTCGCCAAGCTCCGCGCCTCCGCCTCCGTAAACAGAATACGACGCGCCTTCAAGTCAACCCACTTGAAATGCAGCAAAAACCAAGGCAGATGTAGTGTGGCTTCCAATGCACCCGAGTGTACAACACGGACTACTCATTGGAAAGTGTACACATACTCCAAAAATTAATTGTCTGGAAAGTACGAATTCTACCCAATGTAAAAAAAAAAAGGATCCCACATATTTTGAAACACTAAAATATTTTGCTGAAATTTATTTATTTAATTATATAAAATTGTTGTTTACAAGTATTTATAATAAATTAAAACAAACGTATTTGTATAATGGATGTAACAGAAAGCTTATTTTGCAAGGAAGCCTTCTACAAGTAGGACACGCATAATATAGGTATCAATATTATAATTTATTTTTAATAGTTGATTTTATGTACGTTTATTTCATTTAACTAATTATAACTTTAAAGGCTGAAATGGACGTGCATGTAATCAGATAATAACACAATTTTTTAACATTATTACTAATTGTTTATTACATAAAACTACTTATATATTAAAGTGATTAATTAAAGCAGTACTAGCGTTTATCGACATAAATTTTTATATTTAAGAAATAACCTACAAAAATGGTTTTTTAGCAATTTTTTTTTCTGTGGCACTGGAAATGAAAATATGCTTAAATATTTGTTAAAAATGGATTCCTTATAGTTATTAATAAATAGCAATAACCAGAGAAAAAATTTACAGTTGAACAAAATATATCAATTATTCTGACCTCTGAAATATAAAAAATGCTTTTCTGACAGTTTTGGTATAAAATATGTTTCTTTCTAATAAGTTCTGNCGCCTTCAAGTCAACCCACTTGAAATGCAGCAAAAACCAAGGCAGATGTAGTGTGGCTTCCAATGCACCCGAGTGTGCAACACGGACTACTTATTGGAAAGTGTACACATACTCCAAAAATTAATTGTCTGGAAAGTACGAATTCTACTGAATGTAAAAAAAAAAGGATCCCACATATTTTGAAACACTAAAGATTTTGCTGAAATTTATTTATTTAATTATATAAAATTTTTGTTTACAAGTATCTATAATAAATTAAAACAAGCGTATTGGTATTATGGATGTAACAGAAAGCTTATTTTGCAAAGAAGCCTTCTACAAGTAGGACACGCATAATATTAGTATCAATATTATAATTTATTTTTAATAATTGATTTTATGTACGTTTATTTCATTTAACAAATTATAACTTTAGAGGCTGAAATGGACGTGCATGAAATCAGATAATAACACTATTTTTTAACATTATTACTAATTGTTTATTACATAAAACTGCTTATATATTAAAGTGATTAATTAGAGCAGTACTAGCGTTTATCGATATATATTTATATATTTAAGAAACAACCTACAAAAATGGTTTTTTAGCAATTTTTTTTCTGTGGCACTGGAAATGAAAATATGCTTAAATATTTGTTAAAAACGGATTTCTTATATTTATTAATAAATAGCAATAACTAGAGAAAATATTTTACAGTTGAACAAAATATATCAATTCNATTTATTAATAAATAGCAATAACTAGAGAAAATATTTTACAGTTGAACAAAATATATCAATTCTTCTGACCTCTGAAATATAAAAAATGCTTTTCTGACAGTTTTGGTATAAAATATGTTTCTTTCTAATAAGTTCTGCATGTTGTAGGGTCAAGTGCAGTGCTCCATTGAGAGCGATTCTATATCTACCTGAACATAGATTCAGTTCTCGAGTTCCCACCCAGGTGGTTATCAATACACCTTTCCCTTACCTTCGAAAATTTTTGAAATGCATGTATCTAGCACAAGGTTGAAATCCTCTCAAATGAAACTTATTTCAAGCGGGGTTGATTTAGCATTTCTGATACCGACGCTTACTTATGGAACAATTCACAACTATGGTTAACCTTTAAACAGAGTATTTAAAAAAAAGTATGATATTTGCTTCTAATGGATTTGTTACTTGTAAGTTAAGTTCTACGCAAGATTAAACATTTGTACTTTATAGTTTTGTTGCACTTCGTTCTTTGCTATCTCCAATATGAACTAACTGTTCACTATTGGCGGTCTGTTGAGATCATCCAGAACTGGTATTCAGTGTAGGGGTTCATTCATATGCCCATTGTTCGTAACAAAATCTGACTGTGCAAGTATAACATTCCAAATGATGTCATGCCATATACCATGTCGCTCACTGCCCTATTCTCTGGCTTGTCCTAATATTTAGGCACGTAATCACATACTCCGACTTCATAATCGTATCCACCTTCAATATGTGTGTTTGTGCATACGTCACACGATATATATATCCATTATGTTCTTACATTTACATGTGTTAAAAACAATAAATGAAATTAAATGTATAATCATTATTAATAGAATTTTTCGTAAATAGTTGTTGTGAAGTCATATTCGTAGTTACCTTTACAATAAGCGTCTGTGCGTTTATCATACTACATACACGCGTTTTAAACATTTTATTTACAAAATAATGTGTAGTAAGCTGTTNATTTTATTTACAAAATAATGTGTAATAAGCTGTTGTGACGTCACATTCGTATTTAACTTAAAAATAAGCGTCTGTACGGATATCGTACTATATAATTGTGTTTGCAATTAAAAAAAAATANTTGTGACGTCACATTCGTATTTAACTTAAAAATAAGCGTCTGTACGGATATCGTACTATATAATTGTGTTTGCAATTTAAAAAAAAAATGAACAAAATTAATTTAGATACATACATATCTTGTATTTGTAAATACGTAAATAAATATCTGTTTTGACGTTTATGTGGGAATTGATCTTGAAGAATCAAGTATGGAAATGTAGTACTTTAAATGCCTAATCTGAAAAAATTCTTTAACGCATGTAAACGTCTATTATATCAAATATATAAATTTGATGACTGAAGCCCCATGCTTTAGAAAGAGTATTTATAATTTCTTATGCCATATTTAAATTATTCTCAAAGAAATATCCTGTGGTACGTTGCATTTATTATGTCTGGATATGTATGTGAAACAAAAATGTATTAACTTTATCGATACGCGTATGAAGTGACGCTTTTTTAATGAGAAAATAGGCGTGCTTCCCCTATAAATAAAAACAATTAGAAAAAAATTAATACTTGGGTTATTATAAAAATAAAATGAATCGTTCTTGTACAATGTACAGCTGAATAAAAAATTAGTTTTTCATTATATTTTAACTTTTATTTCGGTGTACATAAAGTCAAGGTTTTTGATTTACTATTTTCTGAAAACCATTCACGCTAATTAAAAAATAATTCTTAAATGTTTTTAAATTAATTTTCGACCCTTATTTCTAGGTTCAAAATAAAAAAAAAACATCAAGTCTGTACTCAATTACGCGTGGATCGTTAATTACATATTTTTATTAAATTTTGGTTCTTATATCTGTGTGCATGTGTGCTTGTATGTGTGTGTGTGTAAGGTTTATCGGGATGCCAACGGCCCGAATCCGAACACTTTTTCATAAACCAAAACTTTCAGGACAATTATTATTCTTTTAAGCATTTACAATATAATGTTTAGTGCCCTCAGACACATTTCTTAGACAGATTTCTTAATAAGTTTGTAAACATGTATATTGATTATAAGTAAAATATTGTAAAATCATAATGAAATAGTTTTTGCAATACAAGAGTCCATACATAAGCTTCTTTGCAACATACATTGAGATCCTTCTTTCTCAGTCATTACTACGAAATCCAGTAAAGCGTCGGGGGATAGAGACATACAAAAATTGTTTCTCATGTAACAGTAGAATTCGCTTTTAAAATACACGCCTGAAGACATGCAACACATCTTATTACTTCTCTAAATTTTAAAACTTAAACGTTAAGAATATGACATCTTCATTTATAAATGTGATAGTTCCCAATATCGTATTCTTACCAATTATATATACGGTTTTGATCTAGGTCATAGGTGAAACCTATAATACGGATTTTGTGACCATAACTTCAAGGGTTGGAAAATGGTGGCCATTTATGCTCATAAAAAAGGCTTAAGGCATTTTTCGTTTTTCATCTCGGATAGACTTTCACTGGTCTGAAAAGTTCCAATCGGCACGTGCCTAACTCCGGCAGTCGTTGAATGGTGTTCAACTGTGCGTATAATTTCGTAGCGGTCAGATATATGCATAATGCACTTAATTCATGTTCTGAGATAAGGCAACTACTGTCCTGTATTCGTGACTCGGGCTCGTAACATAATTACTTTACAATACCTTAAATCAATCCCTATGCCTACTAAAGTAAATGTAGTACCGAATACATGCTGATAATAAGATTTTATTCCGTCACATTAGCATTCGACTCGAAAACACGAGCCCGAAATTATATAACACTTGGCATGTCTAAGTAAACAAGTCTATGATTACAAAATTCAATATGGTGCTTGTCTTTGTCTCATAGTCATGTTTTGGGACATAATATACAAATTTTCTTTGAAAATACGAATCCGTAGGCATGCTGCTCGATAAACTAGTTTACAAGTTAAATAAGAATGCTTTTATTTAAATACATGACTTACGAATCCGTAGGCATGCTGCTCGATAAACTAATTTACAAGTTAAATAAGAATGCTTTTATTTAAATACATGACTTACGAATCCGTAGGCATGCTGCTCGATAAACTAATTTACAAGTTAAATAAGAATGCTTTTATTTAAATACATGACTTACGAATCCGTAGGCATGCTGCTCGATAAACTAATTTACAAGTTAAATAAGAATGCTTTTATTTAAATACATGACTTACGAATCCGTAGGCATGCTGCTCGATAAACTAATTTACAAGTTAAATAAGAATGCTTTTATTTAAATACATGACTTTTATTTATTAAGTTATGCTTTTCATAATCTATGGTTGCGGCATCATATACTACAAATCCTTCTTGAAAAGACACATTGCTCGGCATAATCTTTTGTGTATGTCTTATAAGTGAAATAAAATACTGGCACCCATGTCGTGGTGGGTCAGNGTTAAATAAGAATGCTTTTATTTAAATACATGACTTTTATTTATTAAGTTATGCTTTTCATAATCTATGGTTGCGGTATCATATACTACAAATCCTTCTTGAAAAGACGCATTGCTCGGCATAATCTTTTGTGTATGTCTTATAAGTGAAATAAAATACTGGCACCCATGTCGTGGTGGGTCAGNACATTGCTCGGCATAATCTTTTGTGTATGTCTTATAAGTGAAATAAAATACTGGCACCCATGTCGTGGTGGGTCAGTCGGAAAATGGTGGTCAACTATGCTTATAAGACGTCTTATAGCATAATTGACCCAGTCATCCTGATCGTTGTCGACAGCGATGACTGTGATTTGAATTTGGTGACTATATATTAAACAGTTCGTAAATGGTGACCAACTATGCTTATCCGAGGGTTTGGGGTATACTTGACTCTACCACCCTTTTCGTCATCGGGATGGATGCCTTTGTAATGAATTTGCCGACTACATCTTAAATTGTTCGGAAATGACAGCTAACTATGCTTATAAGAGAGCTTTGTGCCTAATTGATCCTGCGGAGATTTTCGTCGTCTGGAGTGATGTTTATGTTATGAATTTGGTGACCATAGCTTTGATGGATAGGAAATGGTGGCCAACTATGCTTTTAAGATGCCTTAAATTATACTTCACCTTTAACTCTTTTTGTCATCAGGGGTGGTGCCTATGATATTATTTTAGTGCGTATATCTCTAACAGTTCGGAAGTAATGGTCAACTATGCTTATAAGATGAATTAATGCATAAAAGGCCCAAACACCTTGTTCGTCGTCACAGACGGTGCCTATGACATTAATTTGGTAACTAAACAGTTCCGAAATTATGGCTTACCATGCCTATAAATTTAGGAGAGTCGGATATTGACATACTGTACTTGGTGTAATTAGCAGGGGTTTGCTTAGCTCAGGCTTACTTCGCATAGGTCGTAGAATATGCTTGTAACAAGGCGGAGTGAAAACAGGAAGTAGCATGAGAGGATGCTGAACTAGAAAATTCCTGAAACAAGGTGGTTGGTTTTGACTTGGAATGACAGAGCATGGAAGGTGGAATGACAGACTATAAGGTATCTTGATAGGGCAACGAACAAGAACATTCTAGGGTGGAATGTCACAGCATGAATTATCAGGGCAACGAACTAGAAAATTATAGGGTGAAATGACAGAGCATCATAGATAAAATGACAGACCAAGAAAAGTGGAATTATAGAGCTTGAAGAATCATTACAGGGCAATGATCTACAACATTCCTGAAACAAGATGGTTGATGTTGGTCAGTTTTGTGAGGATTCAGAGATGGCTTATATAGGTCAACGTCAATGTCTTCCAAGATGGTGAAAGAATTTCTAGAAATGCTGAGTGTTTTCCAAGGTCATAGTCAAAGGTGAAGGTCATCCAATATGGCGTTTATCCTATCGTTCTAAGCCCCACAACCCTGTCCACCAAGGCAGAATGACAGAGCATGAACTTGAACACGTTTGAAACAAGGTCATGCTATTTATAGACTCAGTCACTCATGACATTTTGGTTGAATAAAGTTTTTGCACTAGACGTTATACATTTGGGGGAAAATTCAGGAAATTTCGAGGAAAATTGTAGACATTTTGAACGTTTTTCTGGAATTATTAGTATTTTTCCAGGGGAAATGAGAAATTTTGAAGTCAGGGTCAAGGTCAAGGTCAAAGATGAAAGATCAGTTATGGTCCTCTGCCAGATGCTATGTCCATCCTACCATCATACGCCTCACTCCATTGCACCNAAGATGAAAGATCAGTTATGGTCCTCTGCCAGATGCTATGTCCATCCTACCATCATACGCCTCACTCCATTGCACCAGCTTTTTCATTATTTATCTACTCCTGACTGCCATGTACAGTAACAATCTTAGACCATTTCTACTATACACACGAACGCTGAAAAATTCCAGAAAATACCATTATTAGAAAGGCTTAAAATAAAATTATTTTATTTTAATGTAATGTTAGTATCGAAAAGTTTAGCCCAGACATTTAAAGACATTATTTTCTCCGGTTTTATTAGTTCATGCGTAGCGTATAAAAAATTACAACACAAAACCGTGGTTATTACCGCAATTTCTTTTTCGCATCTTTCTGAGGATAATTATGCCCAATATTGTAGCTTATATTTCGCTTACAACCAGGAGTTGACCTAAAACAGAAATATTATGTCTGTATTCAATATGAAACACAGCAGAAAACTCAATTTATAACCAGTTTTTCATGATTAAATACATTGCATGCCAAAGGCTCTAATCTTTTATTCTTAAAACATGTAAGTTACCTCATTTTTGTATGGTCAAACCACCTGTTACCTGCCGCTGCCAGTACTCCAACTTGAATGGATATTTATGTTATAATAATTCAAATCTACTACTCTAATTTAATTCATTCTAGCTGAATCTGAAAAGGAATACATATCAAAGTATACGAATAAAGTGTGTTATAAAACGACACATAATTTTAATACGAAATATTATTATTATTTTCTGAGCGTAAAAAAATATTTCATTTCATTTATAAGGCAAATTCTGCAAAGCATATATTCAGAACCTAAAAAACGCACCATTTTTTTAATTTTTTGGAAACGCAAATTTTCATTCTTCAGGGCCTTTATTTTAAGAAGGCATAAACCTCAGGTTAATAAGTTTCGATATATTTTATTTTATAAGCATATTTGTTCCATGCGCAATGCCTAATCCCCACTACAGGAATGTAAAAATTCCTTTCTTCATGAGAATTTGTCAACTGATGAAAATCCTATAACATTCATGAACAGGAGCAAAAGTAAAACACAAACAAATGAACAAAATAAAGGACGTAAATGAGTTAAACTTCCACACGAGGTGTGAATAACTGTGACAGTGTGCGATGAGAAATATTAAATCNCTCCAAAGAACCTAAAAAACGCACAATTTTTTTATTTTTTTGGATACGCAAATTTTCATTCTTCAGGGCCTTTATTTTAAGAAGGCATAAACCTCAGGTTTATAAGTTTCGATATATTTTATTTTATAAGCATATTTGTTCCATGCGCAATGCCTAATCCCCACTAGAGGAAATGTAAAAATTCCTTTCTTCATGAGAATTTGTCAACTGATGAAAATCCTATAACATTCATGAACAGGAGCAAAAGTAAAACACAAACAAATGAACAAAATAAAGGACGTAAATGAGTTAAGCTTCCACACGAAGTGTGAATAACTGTGACAGTGTGCGATGAGAAATATTAAATATCTGCTCCAACACGTACCTCATTCCCTTTTCCGTTATTTTTTCGTGGAATAATCATTAATGTTCCCAACACTACTCGTACTTTAGTGAGGAATTTTTTAATTTTCAACCGCAAAAAATAATAATAGTAAGTTGATGTAGAAGGGGGTAGCGGTGATCCTCGCAGGCGGTAACATTCCTTGCGAGCAGCAGAAGTTGGGTGGACGAATTCCGACCTCCCTATCTCCNGGGGGGGGGGAGAGATTGTATCAGCGCAAGAGAGCCGAAGGCTCCCGCTGCTTCGTCGCTATCCTGTCCTCGCCAGAGCTGAGCAAACCCGCTCAGCCGCCCGAGTTAAGGCTCGTGCATGCCTGCATCGCTTCCCCGCTTTCTTTGGCCGAGAAGCGTGGCGACCTATCAGGGTCACACCAGCCAGCGATACTAGAGCGACATCGCCGCTACGCGCAGGCCCCTTGAACTCGCGTGCAGTGTTCTCGTGGTGCTGCGTCTACCCATGCGGCTTTCAACGCAGACCCTATCCTTCTATTGATGAAAAGTCTGTTTGTAGTTCAAAACAAAGTCCTTTCGTAGTTTGGCTCGTGTCAGGCTAGTGTGTTTTAAAAAAGATACGAAAATCGAAAATAAAGTTACTTTTTAATTATATTGGTGAACTCTACAATAATATTTACAACAAGCGTGGTAACTTTGAAGTACCATTCCTTCCTCGTCAGGTGTATGATGTATTTTCGTAGGTAAACGTACTGGAAGAACGTTTAATAGTTTTAGTTTCGTCAAGAAACCAGGGTTTAGAGCATAATGCAACGCAGTTCAATTGTTACGCAGGCCTGCCAGCATCCCTTATCTCGGTGACGCAGGCAGTGCCAACCTGAAACGACATTTTAATTAATTTTTTTTACGTCGATTCCCGGTCCGGCTATCCTGATTTCGGTTTTCCATGTTTCCTTAACTAAAAAGGCCATGGCCTATTCCTTTCCATTCCTTCCCCAATCCCTCGTCCGTGAGCAACATGTTCCGTCTGTTATGACCTCACTGTCGATGAGACGTTAAGTCTCCAACTGCCTACCTACCATCTAATGTGAATTCTTCATCAAGCTGAAAAAAAGGGTTAATACGAAAGATTCGCAACCATTATTAGGCATTGTCGCCGTCTGGGGTGATCGAGATGGTATGAACACGTACCCATCACAGTAAGAGTAAGGGATACATTGAGCGCCTCGGGCGCCAGTTAGATCGACTAACACTAAAGAGGCGACGGTGGCTGTGCGTTTAGACTGCTCGCCTTCTACCAAGTCGAACCGGGTTCAATTCCCGGTCAGTTTTCACTCCGGATTTTCGCCAGTGGGAATCGTGCTGGACGATGCCGCTGGTCGGCGCTGCTGAATACTCACCTCACTCCACGCACACCGGCTCTCAAGACCTCGCTGTTGAGAGCCGCCCACATCTCTTGACTCCCTCGACTAACGCAAGTACAGCTTGTGTCCTCAGGGTGGCGTGGAGCGGTCGGCCCCCGTGGCCGACAAATGATACAACTTTTGTTTACACTCCGCTATGCGCTGTTCGCGGTAAACTGGGCACTTCCGGAAACCCTGCTTGAGATCTACTTGTATGCACATCGTGGATTCTTACACCATGTGTACACTTAACGTTGACATGGGCCTCATCACTTTGTTAATGCTTCTACCAAGTGAAACTGTGTATTTGTTATAATAACACATATTTGAAAATTTATAGTTGTTACACTTTATGCATTTAAGAACCGGAAAGCAAAAGTAGTGATTTAATATTCAAACATTTTTACTTAAAAAATTTAATTCAACATTTTGACGCGGAGCTACTTTCCTTCCGTCGGTACAAACTTTACTGGGCGCATGCCGCCGCTGAGCTCTCATATGCCCCCGGAAGGCCATGCTGTCACGAGACCAGGAACCGAAGTTACCATAACTCTATTAGTGGGTTTGCAACAAAATGCAGCCTGACAGACTTATGTCAAATCATTGATCCTGCGGTGGGATGCCATGTTTATGTTTAAGATGGGCTCCGGGCCCGTATTTATAGCTGTAACTACTGTTGATATCTTAATACATTTACGTGTAGGTGTATCGGCGAGGGAGTGAAGCTCCCCACCAGTCTCCCGACTGACGTGTTGTAGTGTCGTAATGTCTGTAGAACATGTTGTAGTGTTGTTTGCAAGTGGCTAGTTAAACTTGCGTGTAGTGCGTCGGTGAGTCCCTACAACCCGAGTAGCTGCTCATCAACGACCCAACAGTCAGTGTGGCCGTTAGAATATAAGCAGGTAGGGATAGAAAAATTGTGAAAAATTTATTTCAAATGTGATTACATAACCATGAACAGACTGTACATCCAGAGATGTTGGGGTCACACTGCACAACCATAAAGAATAAACTGTTACTGCTACGAAATAATAACGCTTCGGCTGTTGCTTGACCGCTNTAACGCTTCGGCTGTTGCTTGGCCGCTGATGTTACCGGCTTTAGCCGCCACATGGTACGTAACACGGCACCAAATCTGATAACAACTACGTGGTCCTTTAAAACTTGAAGATGCAGTTACGCTGCCAGTTTACGCTTTTGTTCCTCGGAATGACACATAAGTTGAGTCCCGCACAATCTCAGCTGGCCGAGATGCCGATGGACTGGAAACCGGAGGAATCCTGCGCCGTACGTCTATCACCACGTGNTGATGTTACCGGCTTTAGCCGCCACATGGTACGTAACACGGCACCAAATCTGATAACAACTACGTGGTCCTTTAAATCTTGAAGATGCAGTTACCCTGCCAGTTTACGCTTTTGTTCCTCGGAATGACACATAAGTTAAGTCCCACACAATCTCAGCTGGCCGAGATGCCGATGGACTGGAAACCGGAGGAATCCTGCGCCGTACGTCTATCACCACGTGNGCACAATCTCAGCTGGCCGAGATGCCGATGGACTGGAAACCGGAGGAATCCTGCGCCGTACGTCTATCACCACGTGACGTGCAGGGCTTACCACGGCTCGGGAATGAAAAACGAAACTAACGAGCCCGTTTGAGGCGAGGACACTCGTTGAGGCGACGAAAAAAAAAGGTTACGGTGTTAATTACAACTCAGACAGAAACTAACACCTCAGTGCAGCATACTGAAGGTGAAAGTCCCCCCGGAACGTACGTCTGTCCATCACCGCTACTGTTCCAAGACTGGCAACATGACGGCGCAGGGTTGCCAGATTAACTTTAACTATGCCGCAAAATTTTTAAAGAAATGTGACCAAAAGTTGCCATAATTTACAATTTTAACAGAAAAACCTACAATAAAGGGGCAAGTGACGTATACTTAGTACAATGATTTTATTTTCAGTAGCCCAATCCGTTATTGTTTATTTAGATAAACAAATTACCCACTATACAAAATAGATTGAATATTTTATTTAGATGTAAATAAAAATGTTATCCAAAATTGCATTTTAATAGCAGGTACACGCTAGAGCAAGTAATATAACAGTACTCGTGCTTCAAGACAACATACATTTCATGTCCACATTTCGACTTATAACACAAAGTTTCATGTTTAGCATCTTCCACCCAAAGCGGCCGCCAGCTGCCAAACAGGATTTTAGAACGCCACTGGAATACAAAACGTAGCCGAAATGGCGGACTATTTGCCCAATCTGACAACCCCGTTCGGGGGGAAGGCAACCTATCCAGTTATCCCTTTGATCGTTACATAAAACACTTGAACCAAAAACGACGCTGAAACCGTGTTGCTTTAACTTTTTCACATAAAATATTCCAAATACGAATCACTTTTTCCTGGGGTAAAACACAATTTCCAAAATTAGAAGTACTTTGAGTTGAGTTGTCTTAGCTCAGGGAGCCAAGACTATATGACATCACAATCTGTAGTGTACGTGACGTCACGAGGTGAAACCAACCTGTGAAGTAATTTTCTGGACAGCTCTTTGAAGACTCACGTGAGCACTAGGGGTGTTCTCCGGGTGCTGCTGGCTGGCCACCAGGACTAAACTAAAATTAAGGGGTGGAAGTATGATGACATTATAATACTTCGTGTATAGCCCTTTTAACATATAGCGACATGCAGCACATATTTGTCTCCATTATTGCACCTTAAAATTAAAGAGTCGCCTGTAAAAGCTTTATGAGGCGAGTCAACAAGAGAAAGACTGCGCGTCAGTTCAGTACCTTTAACATACCATAAGGGCAACCAGATATTCAATGCGCCCACCTAGGTCGCCCTTATAGATTACGCGCTTCCGGTTCTCGAACACGCAATATTACTTCAGCCAGAGGACGAACTTTGACGTTCTTCGTTTGGCTTCTGATGGCACTGCCTAATCACACAGCTTGCTACTAAACTATAAACATCATTCATGCAAATGNTAATTCATAAAAATGGCTTTTCTACCTTTATAATTTTGTTATAAAGGTGTTTCGGAGTAAATTTAGCAATTTTGACAGCTCTACGTGGGATATACGTTTTTGTCACATTTTTCCTCTTCCGCAATGTGAGGAAAATTTACATTGAGATGCATTTAAGGATTTGTANGTGGGATATACGTTTTTGTCACATTTTTCCTCTTCCGCAATGTGAGGAAAATTTACATTGAGATGCATTTAAGGATTTGTATTCATACGCCAATCAAATAAAAATTCCAATTTCCTAAGTTACTTGCGGGGTTTCACTAACATCTCAATTCTGGCTCGTATGTGCATTTAACTATCGTAAATTGAACAAATAATTTATTTGGGCACAACTTGAAACATTAAGCATTTAATGCTGCATTAAAACACGCCACTATTTTCACCTATATGGGAGCATGGCAATCGTTACGTCCGTTAAAATATTAGTAGTTGTGGATAGAGAAAAATTGATGAGTTTTACTTGAAACCCGCCCAGGAAGGCGCGTACAAACTGTAGGAATTTTTTGTTCTAGTTTCCACGTCCCTCGCAGACAAATAGAGAATTTTACGTAACACAAAGTATAATCTCTCAGCAAGGCCTCAAGCCGATAATTAATCTTGTTATAANACAAATAGAGAATTTTACGTAACACAAAGTATAATCTCTCAGCAAGGCCTCAAGCCGATAATTAATCTTGTTATAAGTGAAGTTCCCTTTCCTATTTTGTAATTATTTACAAAAGGCTTCATTACTGAAATACGTATACAAAAAAAGTAATCGGAATTTTCTGGAGTTATAAAACGTGGCAGACGCAAGCACTCGAAGGTTTTTACCACCGAAGGGATTTTGTATGTACTCAGCACATTTCTGTTTTTGTCGCGGNCAGACGCAAGCACTCGAAGGTTTTTACCACCGAAGGGATTTTGTATGTACTCAGCACATTTCTGTTTTTGTCGCGGGAAAGGTACGCCGTGTTTGCTGAACCTATCGCCTCGTGCGCTGTATCTCGTTACTATGAAAGCAACTACACAAGCATTCTTCAGGTCTGCGAAAAGTCTTTCTTTGGGTGTTCGATGTCTCAACCACGAAAAAGCAGCTCAACATATCTTGTCTTGTTGTTGATAAATGGGACACCTTACAGATGAAGGTTCGAAATAAAAAGTCACGTGTTGTTTTCTACATCGAGNTCTTGTTGTTGATAAATGGGACACCTTACAGATGAAGGTTCGAAATAAAAAGTCACGTGTTGTTTTCTACATCGAGGTAAACGTAATCAGATTTAAACAATAAGAATTTAAACTCAATTGAATTGGCTAGGTTTTCATCGGATTGCATAAGGTAAACGTTTGGTAGAGTAAACGAACATAATTCGTTTCCTTTATGTGCTATATTCAGCACGAAAATAATGTCAATTTAAGTAACGCCGTACCATACATATTTGCTTTTCCTGCCAGATGAACTCCTTTTTGCAATGATAAGGTATGTTTAATAAGCACATTAAAATGGTTGGATTCAACTGCCAAGCATAAACTAGTAAAGAAATACAAAATACAAATAAACACAATACAGGACGGTAAAGAGAAAGGATGCTGCGAAGATACTAGCTGCCATTATAATATCGACAGCAAACCACTAAGAAACAGGCGGACAATGTGGAATAAACACCTCAACAAAGAACAATCACAGGAAAACCAACAAGGAAAATTTAACATATACTCTTTAAATAATAATTTTTTAAAAAAACTATTGAAATAATGATTAAACTATGGTGAACATAGTAAAAAAATGTTTAAAAAATTACAAAAAATAAATATATCAAAACTGTACAATATATACACATTAAGGAAAAAGAAACAATGCAGTACAGATAAGAATGAAACAGAAATTGGGTGGACACAACAAAAAATGAGGAAAACGCAACACAAACAAAACAAGATCTAAATATATACATATCTATTTTTTTTTTGGTTGGTACTGAATTTGATTTAACCATTATATTATTTTGTATCTATTACATTATTTCATGCATTAACGTTTTTTTTTGTGCTTATACTAGGTATTTATTTAGAGTAGTAATTTATTTTCGAATATGTTCACCTTGGTCATTACGTTACCATTTGTAAGCAAGGTGTTATTGTTACTTAATTTAACAGGTTAATGGACTATGTTTTCTTGATAAANATTACGTTACCATTTGTAAGCAAGGTGTTATTGTTACTTAATTTAACAGGTTAATGGACTATGTTTTCTTGATAAATTTTCACAGAAGTGGTTTTCGGTTGTGCGAAAATTGCGGCCACTCACAATTACGGCCAGGAACAAATAGTCGACGATTCCGGCCACTGGTTTACAAAGCAACAAGTCAGTTTAAACATTTGTGAAGGGCCAGAGACGATTCCTGTCACGAACACCTAACCTAACAAGTTGTACGTCAGCATCGATGAAAATATCCAGAGAAGCATCGAAAAGTACGAATATACAGGTACCCTCCCC
>NQII01006504.1:11690-37439 GCA_002778355.1 Clitarchus hookeri | reverse complement strand
TTTTGGCTATGCTTTAATCGGGTTGTGCGTGGTAAATGTTTGGTAGAGTAAATGTACGTCATATGTGTCACAAACAAAGCAAAAATAACGGCCAGCTTTACCTACGCCGTACCATCTACATTTATTTTCCCTGCCAATTAAACTACCTATTGGCAAAATGCAAATACAGTTAAGAATACTTAAAACATAAAGTAAAACAACTAGTAGGAGATATAGGATGATTTGAGAAAGTGTCAGGGTGCTTTTGCTTCACAAACACCTAGTGAGTAATGGGAGTTTCGGCTTCCGGTCTCACAACACTAAAAGCCATTCGGTGGCATATGAGGGTTCGGCGGCGCAGGTATCTTGCATTGGATTCCGCATTAATAGTCAGCGATGACGTTACAGGCAGTCTGAGGACTGGGGCGGCTATATTGTGATGGCACACGACCACTATATTGAATCTTGGTGACCTTAAACTTGACCCTGTGCTTGTGACCTTAAATTACCATGAACCAAAAAAAATTAAAAAATTGCAAATATCTAATAAAAAATCTAAAAATCGAGGAACATATAATGTTACCTTACCCTACCCCCCGCTCCCCCTGCCAAACCAAACAAACCCCGCACCCTCCCCACCCGCTCATCCACCCAATAAAAATATCGAGGAAACTCGCAAACAATAAAAAAACATTCGAAAAATCGAGGAAAATATTACGTTAAACTCACATTCATCCCACCACACTCGCCTCACCCCCTCCCGTCTTCCACCTGTCCAAATCGTAAAAAATTTAGAAAAATCGCAAAAAATCGAAAAACTGATTCTAAAAATCGAAAAAAATATTATATTACCCTAACATTATTTCCAACGCCCTCGCCTGACCCCTTATTATCCACCATCAATTCACAAAAATAAAAATCGACGAAAACTACGAAATCTTGAAGAACCTAATAAAATTTTAGGAACATATTCCATCACTCATTCTGACCCCCAGATATGGGAGACCATGACCTTGACTCTAATGACATTAATTACAAAAAATCGAGAAAAATTTTTAAAAAATCCGAAAAAACTATTAGAAGTTTAGGAACATGACACATTGCATGTTGAATAGTGGCGATCATAAGCTTAACNAAAAATCCGAAAAAACTATTAGAAGTTTAGGAACATGACACATTGCATGTTGAATAGTGGCGATCATAAGCTTAACCCGAATGAACATGAACTCGGAAAATAAAGAAAAAATATGGAAAAATTACAAAAACGTAAAAAAAACCATCGAGTAAAAATTACATATTTAATACGAAAAAACAAGTTAGATGTGTATGAGCCTAAAAGTTTGATTCTCGTAAAGATGGCAGAGCACATCCACTCCCTGGTACGACGATGAGTAGATGTCTGAACCCACCACCTCTATATTTCACTGTCTATATAGTCGATCAATCTTACGACGCACAAAGCGAATTACTGACTTTATGTAGCACACATACCCCCTCCCCCCAGAAACCACGCTTCGACCAACGCATCTCTCTTTTCGTTTCACTTCCCTTGCCATTCACTTACCGTAGCTCAGCAGTCATCAACATTTACGCCTGTCCCCGTCCATTACATCGACTCCCCCCAACAATAAATCACAATAACTCGCCATAGCTCGTCCCCTCGCCATCCACCCTCGCCATCAACCAACCACACGGTTCTNACATCGACTCCCCCCAACAATAAATCACAATAACTCGCCATAGCTCGTCCCCTCGCCATCCACCCTCGCCATCAACCAACCACACGGTTCTCCACCCGTTCACCTTTCTTAAAACAAAACACCATCAGGTTCCTGAATAGATGTAACTGTACACAAGACTTGCTATTGCTAAGACCTATTCCTGCAAAGGGGGCTAGAAANTTTCGTTTCACTTCCCTTGCCATTCACTTACCGTAGCTCAGCAGTCATCAACATTTACGCCTGTCCCCGTCCATTACATCGACTCCCCCCAACAATAAATCACAATAACTCGCCATAGCTCGTCCCCTCGCCATCCACCCTCGCCATCAACCAACCACACGGTTCTCCACCCGTTCACCTTTCTTAAAACAAAACACCATCAGGTTCCTGAATAGATGTAACTGTACACAAGACTTGCTATTGCTAAGACCTATTCCTGCAAAGGGGGCTAGAAAAGTGGACAGGACAAACTTAACATACCACCCACCTATACAAACAGTATATGATAACCAATCTCAAAGGAGTTGCTTAAAACGAAGGACCAGACGAACTGACTTATTGCGAAACATTGGTCAAACATATTCCTCTGTTCATTCGTTCGCCTTATAGAAATCAGCCGATCTTAATCTACCCGAGTAAGGCGTAATACTTCTGATCCTACCACATCTCTCATCCTGCACACACTCGCAGTAAATGTTTATCTAAAACAGACTCTTGCAATCGATTGTATACACCACTCAATTAATAAATCTTTCAGAGAAGCAGAATTGACCTTATAAGATACACAACTCACATTGTTGTGTTTTCATTATCTAATTTTATTTATATATTATTTGCATTACCTTTCAAATTAATTCATAGATTTGATCATTACATTTCTCGTTGTGTTTGTAGATCATGGATAGTAGCCAACAGTCTCATCTGATATAACATCAATCCCTAAGTTCACTAATGATAGAATATTTCTCGATAACGTGCGAGAAATCTCCAACTTGTTGTAAAGCGATCAAATGTCTGAGTCCATCAACAGGATCATTCGGGTCTTCGGTAAACACGTAGTCGGTATTCTCAGCGTCTTCTGCCTTCTCCGTTTTCTCGTTGCAGCAAATGAACGAGCGTTCTTGACGACTTCTGCACACCACTTGTCGACGGAAACTCGTTGGTGAAAGGTGTGGGAACGTCGAGAGAATCATCATACTTCTCATCAGACACTTCATGAACACTGTTTTAAATTTCATTATCATCAATGCTATCTTCATGATCGCCTTCACCTTCCGTTTCATCCTAAATATCAAGTTTACTTTTCTTTGTATGAGTCGCATGGTAATCATCATTATTAAGAGCCGACGACCGTTTATTTTGAAGTTCGTCCACTTCACGTGAAAGTCTTGTATGTGTACATTCCACACAAACCAACTCTATTGCACTCATTCCGTCTTTAGCATTAACTGTCTAAACTTTATTTCCTGACGAATCAGTACCCAGCGATGAAGCATGGGATATTGGCGGCATCACTTGCTGGCTCCCAGTAGACGAACCCTGGCAGATCTCGATGTGTTTCTTCAATGTATCACCTTGCATAAACTGCATGATACCAATGTCGTATGCTTCGTCGCGTGAAAAGGACTCATCCCAGACGTGGTTCTCTTATGTCGCTGAGCATGGCAGCTTTTGATGAATATCATTCCACAATAGCAACTGGCAGTGGAAAAATTATACTAAGTGATTTTCGTCTTACCCATTCTACTTTAACCTAAGCTGACCCTTGCTTATCTAACTAATTCTATCCTNAAAAATCCGAAAAAACTATTAGAAGTTTAGGAACATGACACATTGCATGTTGAATAGTGGCGATCATAAGCTTAACACGAATGAAAATGAACTCGGAAAATAAAGAAAAAATATGGAAAAATTACAAAAACGTAAAAAAAACCATCGAGTAAAAATTACATATTTAATACGAAAAAACAAGTTAGATGTGTATGAGCCTAAAAGTTTGATTCTCGTAAAGATGGCAGAGCACATCCACTCCCCGGTACGACGATGAGTAGATGTCTGAACCCACCACCTCTATATTTCATTGTCTATATAGTCGATCAATCTTACGACGCACAAAGCGAATTACTGACTTTATGTAGCACACATACCCCCTCCCCCCCAGAAACCACGCTTCGACCAACACATCTCTCTTTTCGTTTCACTTCCCTTGCCATTCACTTACCGTAGCTCAGCAGTCATCAACATTTACGCCTGTCCCCGTCCATTAAATCGACTCCCCCCCAACAATAAATCACAATAACTCGCCATAGCTCGTCCCCTCGCCATCCACCCTCGCCATCAACCAACCACACGGTTCTCCACCCGTNACATCGACTCCCCCCAACAATAAATCACAATAACTCGCCATAGCTCGTCCCCTCGCCATCCACCCTCGCCATCAACCAACCACACGGTTCTCCACCCGTTCACCTTTCTTAAAACAAAACACCATCAGGTTCCTGAATAGATGTAACTGTACACAAGACTTGCTATTGCTAAGACCTATTCCTGCAAAGGGGGCTAGAAANTTTCGTTTCACTTCCCTTGCCATTCACTTACCGTAGCTCAGCAGTCATCAACATTTACGCCTGTCCCCGTCCATTACATCGACTCCCCCCAACAATAAATCACAATAACTCGCCATAGCTCGTCCCCTCGCCATCCACCCTCGCCATCAACCAACCACACGGTTCTCCACCCGTTCACCTTTCTTAAAACAAAACACCATCAGGTTCCTGAATAGATGTAACTGTACACAAGACTTGCTATTGCTAAGACCTATTCCTGCAAAGGGGGCTAGAAAAGTGGACAGGACAAACTTAACATACCACCCACCTATACAAACAGTATATGATAACCAATCTCAAAGGAGTTGCTTAAAACGAAGGACCAGACGAACTGACTTATTGCGAAACATTGGTCAAACATATTCCTCTGTTCATTCGTTCGCCTTATAGAAATCAGCCGATCTTAATCTACCCGAGTAAGGCGTAACACTTCTGATCCTACCACATCTCTCATCCTGCACACACTCGCAGTAAATGTTTATCTAAAACAGACTCTTGCAATCGATTGTATACACCACTCAATTAATAAATATTTCAGAGAAGCAGAATTGACCTTATAAGATACACAACTCAAATTGTTGTGTTTTCATTATCTAATTTTATTTATATATTATTTGCATTACCTTTCAAATTAATTCATACATTTGATCATTACATTTCTCGTGTGTTTGTAGATCATGGATAGTAGCCAACAGTCTCATCTGATATAACATCAATCCCTAAGTTCACTAATGATAGNGTGTGTTTGTAGATCATGGATAGTAGCCAACAGTCTCATCTGATATAACATCAATCCCTAAGTTCACTAATGATAGAATATTTCTCGATAACGTGCGAGAAATCTCCAACTTGTTGTAAAGCGATCAAATGTCTGAGTCCATCAACAGGATCATTCGGGTCTTCGGTAAACACGTAGTCGGTATTCTCAGCGTCTTCTGCCTTCTCCGTTTTCTCGTTGCAGCAAATGAACGAGCGTTCTTGACGACTTCTGCACACCACTTGTCGACGGAAACTCGTTGGTGAAAGGTGTGGGAACGTCGAGAGAATCATCATACTTCTCATCAGACACTTCATGAACACTGTTTTAAATTTCATTATCATCAATGCTATCTTCATGATCGCCTTCACCTTCCGTTTCATCCTAAATATCAAGTTTACTTTTCTTTGTATGAGTCGCATGGTAATCATCATTATTAAGAGCCGACGACCGTTTATTTTGAAGTTCGTCCACTTCACGTGAAAGTCTTGTATGTGTACATTCCACACAAACCAACTCTATTGCACTCATTCCGTCTTTAGCATTAACTGTCTAAACTTTATTTCCTGACGAATCAGTACCCAGCGATGCAGCATGGGATATTGGCGGCATCACTTGCTGGCTCCCAGTAGACGAACCCTTGCAGATCTCGATGTGTTTCTTCAATGTATCACCTTGCATAAACTGCATGATACCAATGTCGTATGCTTCGTCGCGTGAAAAGGACTCATCCCAGAGGTGGTTCTCTTATGTCGCTGAGCATGGCAGCTTTTGCTGAATATCATTCCACAATAGCAACTGGCAGTGGAAAAATGATACTAAGTGATTTTCGTCTTACCCATTCTACTTTAACCTAAGCTGACCCTTGCTTATCTAACAAATCCTATCCTNTATACTAAGTGATTTTCGTCTTACCCATTCTACTTTAACCTAAGCTGACCCTTGCTTATCTAACAAATCCTATCCTTATGCAATCACCAGCAAGCGGCGAGGATCCCTAATGAGAATTATTCCAGTGCATAACACGCCTCTTATGATACGATCCCTACAGGGTTCAGAGAAAACACCCGCACAGGTTGCACCTTCTTGTAGCTGCGTCTGATAGCAACCATATGCGGGTTACACTTCCCCTCATTAATGGAACTTTGCTTGTTTACATTGCACGTGTCGCGACAAGGGGAGTGTTTGCGGTNGGGTTACACTTCCCCTCATTAATGGAACTTTGCTTGTTTACATTGCACGTGTCGCGACAAGGGGAGTGTTTGCGGTTTTCACTGTGTGTTACAAAGGAACAGCGCACTGTAGTGTCGGAAAGCTAATTACATAGCAGTTTCAAACATTGCGGNTTTCACTGTGTGTTACAAAGGAACAGCGCACTGTAGTGTCGGAAAGCTAATTACATAGCAGTTTCAAACATTGCGGACGCCGTTGCAGAGACACTGTTTGACAGAACTACAGAAAAGTTTCTCTAAGCGTGGCTGTGGGAGCAAACGAACGGTAGTGGTGTAGCGTCTGCGCTTCGGAGAATTCTGCCTTTCATTGTCAAGCCCTATTCCACGATGCGGTGTTGCCAACTTTGTTAACAAGCTCGGATGCAGTCCCTTCTGACACCTCCTGTGCGGAGCTTCATCTGCTCTCGTTGTTTTTCCTGTCGGGGTGACATTCTCAGTTCCCTGAACCGTCTTGGCTTTTTTAAAACGCCTGCATATCCTCATTTTCCCAATTACCCAATTAAAAGAGCTCTGCTCACTTATGTAACTGCAGACTTTCAGGAAATGTGCGCCGATGGGCGTATGTTTGTTATCAGGAAAATTTACTTCAAGAAATAAATGTTTTCTCTCGATATCACGTTTAATGCCAATAATATACTAATAAGGCGTCTTCAGTAACATTAGAACATCGAGCTGATTAGGCAATATCAAAGCCCTAAAACTGCTTCTGAGTGCACTTACGTATATTATTGTGTGTATGTACGAAGGTCGATTCAGAAGTCATGGCCGTTATTACATGTCTCCCGAAAATGACTCAACGCAGGAAATGTACTAGGTACAGTTCAAAGTGCACGACAAGTACGTTTGAAAGGGGACATCACATGGGATATGGAGGCAGGAATGTCCGGCAAAGAACAAAGACAAACACAGCGGCTTGAAATCACCGTTTGATGGATATATTCCTGTTCAAGCCGTATACAATCATTTGAACGGGTACGTATCGTAAGTGTACGAGTTATTCAACATCCTTCAAAGTAGTTTCTGAGGTTGCCCACGGTTCGTTGCCAGCGATGAGGCAGACGGGAAATGCCATCGGCAGCGTGAGATCCGTAAATGTGCACCACCTCTCGTCAAAATGCTGTGGCGATATCTGCCCCATCGCTGGCAACGAACCGTGGTCAACCTCGGNAATGTGCACCACCTCTCGTCAAAATGCTGTGGCGATATCTGCCCCATCGCTGGCAACGAACCGTGGTCAACCTCGGTAACTACTTTGAAGGATGTTGAATAACTCGTACACGTACGATACGTACCCGTTCAAATTATTGTATACGGCTTGAACAGGAATATATCCATCAAACCGTGATTTCAAGCCGCTGTGTTTGTCTTTGTTCTTTGCCGGACATTCCTGGATTCATACCCCATGTGGTGTCACCTTTAAAACGTACTTGTACACTTTCAACTCTACATATTACATTTACTGTGCTGGATCAATTTCGGGAGATAAACAATAATACATATAGCAGTGCATAAACATACATTTCCAATGTATATGGCCATGAAAAAAGTGTGTTATTTTAAAATTGCATACGGTAACAATTTAAACAGTTTAAAAAACTTGTGTTTTCGTTATGATAGCGTGCAGGACTGAAATGAAAACTTTTACCAGAAGATATGCGAAATAGCATTTGCAGTATAAATTAAAAAATATTATTTTATAACAGAATAATCTGAGGTATACAACACTGGTACAAATAAGGAAGTAAATATACGGGAAAATATTTAAAAACTACACAAGAAAGACAAGTAAAATTTTAGATTTAAAGTAACTGAAGATTTGGCGTACAGAGAACATATCGATCAATGTAAAGCTACAGGGGGTTAGCTGAGTAATGACAGATCATTATTTGGTTCCTTCCTCCCACCAATCGTATATCATTCTCGCACCCCCATTAGTTTATACTTACTGGAGTTGCAAATAAGATTTATTTTTATGAGTGGTGTTATACGCTGTTAAATATTTTATTTTGTGATCACAATTAGTGTAACTGGTATGGTGCAGTCATAACGAATTAGGGAAAATGATTGGGCACTGAGCCTTGAAGAATGCAGTAGTAGTGGTAAAAAAAAACCTATCTGAGCTACAAGTCGTCTACACTGGGTATATGATAGATACAGTCACTTCACCGTTTCTTCACACTTTTTGAATCANGTCTACACTGGGTATATGATAGATACAGTCACTTCACCGTTTCTTCACACTTTTTGAATCAAACCTTCGAAAAATCACCCCATGAATGAAGCGTGAGTTTGTTTCGTTAATTAAGCGATGTACCACAAGCATTTTATATTTTGTCAGCATTAAAGTATAATATGTTTCGTTAAATTTGACTTTTAATTATAATCTTTCTATAAATCATATTTAATTTATAGTTATTATAAATTAAAACAGAGAGAAAATGGATGTGCTGGTAATGCCTAGTTGCTGGTAATGCGAGGTAAGAAATAGTTCGTTTGCGAAATGTTATTATACTAAATGCGCTCGAATAGAGTACGTCGTCCCCCTGGTGTAATTTTCTAGACACGGTNATTTGCGAAATGTTATTATACTAAATGCGCTCGAATAGAGTACGTCGTCCCCCTGGTGTAATTTTCTAGACACGGTTAAGCTTTGTTTGCATGAGGCTGATTAATATTCTAGAAGTAGAACTTGGGCAGGGCTTCAAAAACGGTGGAACTAACCGTGAATGGACAATAACATCACCGTGTACGTAGGGTTTGGCATTCATGTGACTATGAAGCGAAGGCGTGAAATACGTGCGTGTTTTTTACTGTGTCAATTCTCACTTTCATGTTCATGTTTCAAGAAGAAACTATTTTCAACTACCGACCAATTTACAAGTTNTTACTGTGTCAATTCTCACTTTCATGTTCATGTTTCAAGAAGAAACTATTTTCAACTACCGACCAATTTACAAGTTGCATTTTAATGCTACCTACCTAATTATACACTACTTTCCATAACAATTCATATTGGGTGGGTTTAGTGCGCGAACTTACTCATTTTAGGTTACAAGGCCTATGTGCTTTCCCCTATAAGAAAGAAGACCAAATGGCAAGGATGCCCGATCATCGATGCAGATGAGTAGANAAGGCCTATGTGCTTTCCCCTATAAGAAAGAAGACCAAATGGCAAGGATGCCCGATCATCGATGCAGATGAGTAGAATGATTATGGCGAGTCGGGTGCAACGGGATCTGGGATAGGTGGCAAGTGCTGGTCGACGCCATTTTAGATTTTATTTTTTTTTTCCAAAATTCCTCTTTTTTCCTTGAGATCAATTATTTTTGCTTAAAATTTCCCTTTTTCCCCCTTATGATTTCCTTTTTTTTCCTTTAAATCTACCGTTTTTCTCTCACAAAGTACCGCTCCCGTCATTTGCAATGAACGAGGCCTTTTNCTTTTTTTTCCTTTAAATCTACCGTTTTTCTCTCACAAAGTACCGCTCCCGTCATTTGCAATGAACGAGGCCTTTTTGTTTGTTGTAAAAACGATATATATCTGAATTTTGGGTAAGATCGTTATCTTAACCTTAACATTCGACCTTGACCTTGACCCTGTAACTGGTGACCTTGGGTGACCTTTAAACCAAAAAATTCCAAACAATTGCAAAAAAACAATAAAAATATTTTAGAAATTTAAAAAATTTAAAAACATTATTAAAAAATATACATGTAGGAGGTCCGGGATACAATGANAAAAATATTTTAGAAATTTAAAAAATTTAAAAACATTATTAAAAAATATACATGTAGGAGGTCCGGGATACAATGACTGGTGGATTGACAAATCTCCCGACAGGTTGACCAGTGTCCGTCTCGTCAGTCATGTTAAATAACTATGACCTTAACCTTGACATTTGGCCTTGACCTTGGATTACCATAAAACCAAAAAATTCTAAAAATTGCAACTAATTACCAAAAACCTTGACACTTGACTCAAGACCCTTGACTGAAGCCTCTTGACTTAAGTCTCAAGAGCCTTCACTCAAGACTCAAGATTACAAACCCAAGACCCTTGACTCAAAGACCATTATAAATAAATTTACAAATGAACTAATAAAAAAATTACGAATAAACTTATAAAAAATTTAAATTATAAACTTCCATTATTATTAAAACCTTAATTTAAAAAACATAAATTTACGGAGGTTCTACCACGACCAACACTCGCCAATTTTTTATTGGTTATTTAATATGACAATTATTTGCCTTTGTTAACAAGTCGGCAGGCCTCCACCTCCTTCCAGCCCCTTCCTCGCCATACAGCATCTACTGACAATTTATTTTTAGTATCACCCACTACAGTACACTGGTAAGCTCAGATATTCCTATACATCAGGTTACGCGGCATCCCCGAGAAACGTAATCTGTAGCAGTCACTGTCGAAAAAAAAAACCATTTGTAAAGATGTGGGGCCTCTCATACGTAAGACGCATCGTTTTAGCGGCACCAGCGACGGTGACGGCAGGTGTGGGTTGCTACCACTTGCAGTATTCCCGAGTTGGCAACCACAAGTTAAACTTGGCTCCTCCTGCAACGCTAGCTGAACATGCAGGCCGCTGGCTGCCTGCTCACAGCTATCTACCACGCGCTGTCCATCCAGCGGGCTTCCCGCTAGCAAGCCAAAGTTTCAAAATAACATCATACGGTAAAAATAGATTTTTTCATCTTTAATCCCTTATGCTTAATACAGTTTTGTAAAAATCTACGGGGAAAAAAACCTACACGCATGTTGCCACGAAAAAAACATGCCTTTACACGTAAAAAATATACATTATGGTAAACTCAGGAAGCACCTTCCCAGAAGAGTTAAAAAAACTTGTGACCAACTTGCTAGTCGCTAACTTATCATCGCTGCCCTGCACAGGAATGGATTTTTTTTTNAGTTAAAAAAACTTGTGACCAACTTGCTAGTCGCTAACTTATCATCGCTGCCCTGCACAGGAATGGATTTTTTTTTAATGTGAGAATATATTTTGTCCTCGTGGTATTTCACATAAAGGTTTATCTATTTTACGTTAAAATGTGGCAGGCAGTCTTTGCATTCTCGGAGTAGTTTTTATGCAGTTGCTAATGGAACACGTATCAGTCAAAGAGAGAGACTTATGGGCGCTAAAACTATAATTATTTNCGTTTTTATGCAGTTGCTAATGGAACACGTATCAGTCAAAGAGAGAGACTTATGGGCGCTAAAACTATAATTATTTTCATAAATCATCTCGTTTAAAAGGACTGTGATTTTCTGGGAGGCATGTAATATGTTTAGGTCCTATCATTATCTAAGCTATTTTATTGTGTGTGTTTTTTATCACACATTGGATATGCGGGAGCATGCATTGTGTATTGGTGTATATAAGGGTGCATTGGTGTGTGCATTGGCGTAAGGATTGGTGTGGATTGCTGTGTGGTGCTGGTTGTGGTGCGTGTAATGCATGTGGTGCNGGTGTGTGCATTGGCGTAAGGATTGGTGTGGATTGCTGTGTGGTGCTGGTTGTGGTGCGTGTAATGCATGTGGTGCGTGTAATGCATGTGGTGCATATAAGACATGTGGTGCATATGATGCGTGTAGTGTGTGTGATGCTGATNATGTGGTGCGTGTAATGCATGTGGTGCATATAAGACATGTGGTGCATATGATGCGTGTAGTGTGTGTGATGCTGATTGTGGTGTGTGGATACTGATTGTGGTGCATGTGGTGCTGATTGTGGTTTATCTGGTACTGATTAGAGTGTGTGAGGTAATGATTGTGGTACTGACTATGGTGCATGTGGTGCTGATTGTGGTGCTGAATGTGGTGCTTATTGTGTTGTGTGAGGTGCTAAGTTTGGTGCTGATTGTTGTGAGTGTGGTTGCATGTTGTGGTGCATGTTGTTGCAGGTTGTGGTGCATGTGGTTGCAGGTTGTGGTGCATGGGGTTGCAGGTTGTCGTGTATGTGGTATTAATGTGGTGTTAAGCATGGTGCTGATTGTAGTGTGTGTAGGGCGCAAGTTGAAATAAATCCTTCTATATTTTAAAATGAAACTATGTAGTCCTACCTCTTAACCTGAAATGTGGATACATTATTTAATAATTAAGCTTTAAAAATATATATTGCCAGGTTCCTCAGTATATTTCATCGCTTCCTGAATAAATTGTAAAAAACAGAAACATTTTGTAATGACGTGTTTGCTCATTGCACTAAAAGTGCCTTGCACCATGGCGGATTACCACCACGCTTCGCCGTTTGTCGTTTAAAAAATTGTGCAGTTTGTTTTCAGACATGCAGCATACACAATCAGTATCCAAGTAGGGAATCGAACATTATCTACGCTAAGGCACCATACAACCGTATACCTAGAGTGATTTCGAGAAACCACGAAAAATCTCAAATTAGAATGTTTGGGCTGAGAACTGAACCTGGGTCCTCATGACTGCATGTACGTTTTTTTTTTGTCACTGCAGTGCTTTGTTATGCTTCATAGTGCAGGAACGTCACCCCACCATCGCTGGCTCGTATATACATATTTATTCATTTCTCCTCGCAAACATTTGTGTATATGTCATTCTTGGTCACACTACCACTGAATTATGCTACTGGGACATTGGATACCAAGACGGGTAGACGGAAAATGCGACTTTAAATGCTGTAAATAATCAAACTTTTCTCGATTGCGTGAATAGAGCTAGTAGCCGGTAAGCCATTGCGGGTCTTTCGTAGCACATATCACAGTGATTGCACGAGGTCTTCTAAGCCATTTTTTCATCTCTCTGCTTCTTTTCCCGCTACTGCTCCGGTTTTTGCTGCTGTTGTTGTGAGCAATAGGCTCTCAAGTTCCCTGGCAGTCTTCTNGTTGGGGGGGGGGGGGCAAAGCTGTGTAGCATGAACCCCGGAAGCGACGTCCCTCAAAGCCAACTGCAATTCCTTCAGAGGCTTTGTTCAGCGTCACTGCCCGTACAGGACGTCGGAGTGTGGGTTCCTAGCTTGCTGACTCGACATCCAGTGTTTGGGCCAGGGCGTCCTGCATGTTGTGGGGTGCAGCCAGACTTACTGCTTGCCGTACCTCTGTGTCGGCGATGGCGTCGATGAAGAAGCCGACTGTGATGGTATCGTGCGCCTCCTCGAGGCCACCTTCCAGAGATAGGTGGGAGAGCCACACGATGTCTCGCCCTAGCTACTGTAGTGGCTCCCCTGGATGCTGGGTGCGGCTTCGCAGTTGGGCATGGTGGGAATGTCGCAGATATCGGTCGCCGAAATGTAGCTCCAAGTCAGATACCAGTTTGTGGTACTCCGGTCGATGTCGCCCTGGCAGAGATTGTAGTATGCTCAGTGCGGGGCCTCTCATTACTGCGGCAAGGTAGTCAGCCCGCTGTTCGGCTGACCAGGAATTGTGGGTGGCAACTATTTAAAACTGGTGTTTGTGCACCCGCCAAGAAATCTGGCCATCATAAGTGGCGGGTTTAATTCAGACTCCCTTCCCCACTCTTCATTGCACTACACCAATGTGCAGAGCTGCTGACTATCTTCCGAGGTTGTTGTGTTGGTTATGACTTGCACTGTATCCCGACTTCTATCTGCTGCTGGTGTGGTGATAGCGGAACTTCGTTACTGAAGAAATTCCTCCGTCTGCTTCTCTACTACACTGGTATTCTGTTTCACTTTTTCACACTGCCCATTCTTTCATTTANAAGAAATTCCTCCGTCTGCTTCTCTACTACACTGGTATTCTGTTTCACTTTTTCACACTGCCCATTCTTTCATTTACACTGTCAATTTTATCGTCTGTAAAGTAAATTATCTTATTCACTAACTCGCTGATGCCTTCTATTTTCCTCTACATTTTCATGTACAGTGTCTATTTTCCTGCCTACATTTTTATTTAAAGTGTATAATTTCTTGTCTACTAATTTACCTGTGTTAGTTTGTATGTATGCACATTCTCGTTTACACTATTTAGAATTTTTTCACACTACTAATTTGGTTATTTACATCTTCCTTCAAGCAGTTTGCAGTTATTCTCACTTGGCTGATTAGCCCCTCAATTAATGATCGCTTTGATTCTATTTCTGCGGTAATTTTTGTACTTAGCATTCACTGCTACAATTGTACAAAACGGTGTTAAATATTTCGGCTCACAATTACTAAAATTGACTCAACTAATATATCTAATTACTAGCTTATTGCGTACCCTGATTTACAATTTATTAATTAATGATTGCCCCATCCCACTCCTGACACCATTGTTACATGGACACCTGAGGGGCGTATCTGAGTTTGTGAGAGATAAGGCTCTTAATAAAAATAAAAGTGTTACATTTTATTATTAATTTCGTCACGCAGCTCTTATTTACAGCATTAAAATATCTATCTCCAATATTGCTCTTTTTATTTCTCATTGAGTACAATATTTTATGTATATTTCAACAATAATTAATGTCCTTCTTAATGTCTCNTTATGTATATTTCAACAATAATTAATGTCCTTCTTAATGTCTCTGTTTGGTTACAGACAACTAACTCATACTCATCATTAACACGTGTTCAGTCTATCTAATGCCATAATTTGTCATGTCTTCCACTCACGCATCCAGTCCACCAGTCCAGCCTGCCAGTCCCACTATTCGCTGCGCCGATGCCCACAGTCGCAAATTTTCCTCATGCTGGTCANTCCACCAGTCCAGCCTGCCAGTCCCACTATTCGCTGCGCCGATGCCCACAGTCGCAAATTTTCCTCATGCTGGTCACTTCTCTCGCCTCTCGTTTCGTTCGTCTTCTATCGCTAGAACTCCAGCCATTCGTCGACTCAACAACTCCCTGCTCGGAGGCCAGACGCGCTTTTTATGTTCGCTGGCCTTGACCTAGAAGGTTCGCCGCAACCCGAATGTAGCTCAGAGAAACGAGATCAGTAATCCAGAGCAATCCTCAGATGTCTCAAATACACGCGATACCTAAGGTCGGGAGCGGCACGTGCCCTGATATAACATGCAGGCCTTGTGAACATTCCTTTGTGAAAAACCGCTGCGTCTCCGGTTGCAACTGATTGAGCAGGTGCGCCAATAAATTATCTGTGCTTCGCACGCTCACAAAGCGGCCGCCTATAAGAACGTTATAACACAGAGTGCGCACGAATGCAGTGCATTGTCCCTTTAGTGATTTTCCAGGCTCGCTTGATCTTTGTTTACACGCGGCGGAGGAATATTATGGAAGCAGGACTTCAGCAGGGGTTCAGAAAAGAGTGCAATAACCGAGAATGGACTGTACCTATGACTCGTCGCGGTGAGAGACATTGTCGGCGGCTGGTGCCCGCTGCTGCCGAGGCGGCCTGCAGTTTCTTGCCGTGGGACGGCTAGCTCCAGACAAGCCATAACTCTGTCCGCCGGCCGTGTTTCTGTTTCTTGCCGAGACGTCGCGACATCGCCTTGTAAATGAGCTCTGCGACCTCGGAGACTGCTTTTTGTCGCTCCAGCCGCCTCACAAGGACCAGTCGTCTCAGTTCCTCCTCTCGCCAATGGCAAGTTCGCTCTTTGTTTCACTTTTTTGGTNCCGCCTCACAAGGACCAGTCGTCTCAGTTCCTCCTCTCGCCAATGGCAAGTTCGCTCTTTGTTTCACTTTTTTGGTCTTTTAAACATCCCCACATTCATGCCGTGAAGCTGTTTGCATGAGGAGGTGTAGCTGCTAAAGTAAACGCACCTTAACTTGCCACTTAAGCGTTCTGCCTGCCTGGCTCTTTAACAACGTCGCAGAGTGTTTGAAATTATTTTTTTTTGACGTAACTATTAAACTTGCCCCCTTTATATTTACCTACAAAAAGACATCATAACCCTGACGAGGACGTAATGGTACTTTAAACTTACCACGTATGATGTAAATATTATTTTGGAACCCTCCAATATCATAAAACATACTAGCCAGACACAAGCCGAACTAAGATAGGAGCCTCTATTGAACTTTGCTACCGAATTTTCATCAATAAAATGGTAGGGTCACCTCTGAAAGTCCCATATGAACACGCAGTACTGCGGGAACACAGCACACCAGTTCACAGCCCTGTGCGTAGCGGCGATAGCGCTCTTGTAGTGCGTGCTAGTGTAACCCTTATGGCTCCTGCGCTTCTCGGACAAAAAAGGAGAAAAAGGACGCAGGCAGGTGGACACCTTGCCTTCCTAGCGCTTGAACTGCTTTGCAGAGTGTTTGGAATTCACGTTTCCAACTGAAATATTAAACATGCGTCAAATCGATCTACGATCAGAACACACACTTCAGACGAGGGCTGTTGAGTGCTTTCAAGTAGTCACGCACATTAGAAAAACCATTTTTGAGCACTCCAGCACCTTTTCACGATGTTAGATATCCACTGCTTTCATTATTCTCGAAGCACTGATGGACTAAATGAGAATTTTTTTTCCCCCATTAGTGCTCCGAGATTAGCGAACTCACGGAATTTGTAACAATGTAAGAAGGTGTTCAAAATTGTTATTTACGTCGTTTCAAGCGAACAGTTTCGAAAAATCCTTGGTTTTTCTGCACCATTCTTTATAAGGTGTGTAGAAGTGCAGTGACTTTCAGTGGAGGCATGCGCTCGACGAAACAACATTCAGATCTTCCTATAAAGTTGCGCACTCGCTACAAAAAGAATACGTAAATTGATATAAGGTACTTCTTAAAATGGTTAAATTCATTGTTTTCTATTCTTTTCCCAATAATTAATTATGTTTTCATTCTGGATGCTTCAGAAAGCACATTTGGCAAGAAAACCTCACTCAGGTAGGACAATTATAGTGGTTCCTATATTTATTTGTATAATTAGTTTAGTTGTACTTAAGAAAACAACTTTTTAAAATTGATTAACGCCCATTATTTTTATCAGAAATATCGTAACTAACCTTTTGTTCCTAAAGGGAATATGCATAAAATTAGTTATTGAATATATTAATAAATGTTATTTCTAGTTGTTATAAATAAATTTAGTATATTGAATGGAGATATTGTTAACATTTTATTAAAAATAACTGTTATTAAAAGATTTATTTTAAAACTTTTAAAACAGTAAACTCTATCATAATATTTAACAATGTTAAGAAATTTATGAATTCTTGTTTCAAGTTGAACACAAATCTTATTTGCCCGTCTATTATGTCACTATGTGTGTTGCCTGTTACTCAGTTGTGTATTTTGTATAATCAGATAGAGTGCGCCACTGGTTCCAACAATAGACTAAAGGTGAGGTAGACCGATTATTCGTCTTCCGCGCATGTGCCCAACATTGACCTACCCCAAAGAAACACCACTTTCACAGTCACATGGTGAACACTGATCAACGTGTTTGTGTAAATCTTTATTTTTAAATGACAAGCATTATTATATTAATGCTATACTTTTAACAATTTGATGTTAATCAAACTGCGTTAAAAAAAGTTTATAGGAAGTAAAATAAAATCCCAAAGCACTTGTTTACTAACCAGTGTTCTAACCTCAAATCCAACACACGCCGTTTTTGCTAGTCGTGTCGGCGGAAAAGCAGTTCAATGTTGGACCACAGAGACTGGTTTTACGCAGCCAGCAAGATCGCTTTACCTCGTCTTTAGTCTATGGTTCGATCATATAACGCGTCAAGGACTTCAGACAAGTCAGAGTTGTGTCAATGTACAGTAAAAATGTGTCTGCTCTTCAACCACTGACCCACCGGTAAGAAATGGTAGCAAGACGTATTACGAAAAATCAACTACGAATAAGTACTGGCAAACGAAATCCAGACATCTTCATAAAACCTAGGACACTTAAATATTTCAGCCCCAAACTTATCGGAAATTTTGTGGAATTAGGTGTGGAATTACATACCTTTCTGAAAATTTGTCAACTGGTATTCTGCCAGGGCCATCAACCAGAGCGCATATTTTAACTCTTAGAGCTGTTATTAAATTTAGGGCGTAAGCGTGTGAGTAGCCTTTAAGGAATTCTTCAATAGGTAGTCTAAGTTTTCTATTTCCGTCTCGAATGCGCATTTTTTTGTAAGCCACTCGTTTTCACTCTGTGGATTCCGGTTACAGCACGACTCCAGACGCCGCAGTCTCTGCTCTGATGTTATAGCCTATTCGCTGTTTCTTCACACTTTTTAAATCAAACCTTTGAAAAATCATTCCGTGTTCGATGCATTTGGTTGCTTCCTAAGTATGTCGTATACCACAAGGATTTTATACTTTTGTTAACATAAAAGTATCTTATTTTTATAAAATTTGAACTTTTACTTATATTTAATATGTAATTAATAGTATTTCAGTTATAATAAATGTCAATTCTAACAGGTAAAATATATTTACGGTGATAATGCCTAGTAATAAATTTTTCTCATGCAAAATATTCTTACATTGAGCCCCACGCATGCAGTGCGTTGTGCTTTTGATGTAATTTTCTATAGTCGGTTAAGCTTTGTTTGCAATAGGCGGATGAATGTCCTGGAGGTAGAACATGAGCAGGACTTCGGAAAAGTTTGAAGTGACCGTGGATTGACTAAAACAGCGGCCTACCCTAAGGGACGGTGAACCCCTATTGAGGTGATGTCAGTTGCCTAAACGTCGTGCGGGGTAATACGTGGCATTGTATTGTGTCCATGTGGAAGGCGCAGATTTCACAGTTTTGCTTTACGCTTGGTTCACAATACGATATTTCTTCAGTGTAGTCAACTTCGTGGTCCTGAAGCTTCACGACGTGTGTGGGCGCCCTCGCGTACACAATGGTCCTAACTTCCCGGTTGCTTCGGAATTCCCTTACATGCTTGGCAGATGCACGGCATGCTCACAAGGCCTCGTGCAGATATACACTGGCTGCTCTTAATTCTAGGCATGTTCACAAGGTCTCGTACAGATCTACACTGGTAATGCTAGATAAGACGTGGCCTGTATTCGGCGACCTTTCTTCACTGTGCCAACTGCCTCTCTGACGTTCCGCCCACTCCCCATAACTACGGCCACCTATTTTTTTCGCGAAAGGAATCCAGGACTATTTAAACTCCAAAACACTAGTGCTCTAATAAACTTTCGTGATTGTATGATTGTAATTGTCACCCATTTCAGGTGTCTGCCCGAGAATCTCGGACGCTGAGTGTCGGATTGGCCCAGTCAGGTAAGAAACTCTCTCCCGACAAAGACACGTTGCCTAAATAACGAAAGGTAAACTGCACGCATTGCTTAGGATATCATAGTCTAGCCTTCGCGTGCATTTATTCGCGAAAAGCAGGCAGCCCTACCTACAACTCCAGTATTATAATCCTGGTAGAACCACTAATGCACTCTGGCGAGATGTTACAGAGCATTGCAGTTGACTCATTATAGAGACTATGGTTTTCATGTCTATTAAATTTGGTCCGAGTCGTACTATTCCTTTAAGTTATTCAATTGTTGTCAGTCATTATATCACATTTACGTTACTAGCGACAGTGACAATAAAGTATTCGTACACCTACTTTTTCATATTAACTCTACAAAAATAAATATAAGTAATTTGAGGACGTAAAAAACAAAACTATTTCAGCTAAACGAGATACAAGGATAGTGTAACAATTGTTTTATTCATTGCCAAGTTCCTACAGGCGAATACTACCCGTTTTCACCTGTCTGAATAAAAAAAAGGCAATTCATAAAAACTTATACATTTTTCAGCCATTAATAAATTTTATTTACAACTACAAGTATTGTATTTAATGTGTGCTTAAAATGCTTATTTTTGCGATTGTAGTTATAAACAAAAAAACATAAAATGGTGTAACATTATTCGGAAAAGGTGAAATATAATAAATAGTCCAATCAAGGATGGATCCGCAAACGATGTAAGTTCCAGGTGATGGTATACGCAAATACGTTGCGCGAGGGCTCTGCCTTTGCTATTCGTGCGAATTTTATCTGCACTTCTCAAAACAGTGCATGTGAGGTGAAACGAACGATCATTGCTGCCATCACATGACAAGCATGTGGCTATATGTGTTCAGAAATTCTGTTACTAACAACAAAATTAAGCTACGCACGCACCATACCTAAGAAATTGCACCAGAATAGTCAAAATATGATAATAATTTTTATTATTGATCTAAATGCCAAGTATTATTTATAAATGCCTTAGACACACACTATTAGACACTTCAGAGAATATATTCAAGTCTTGTTCAAAACATGTGATCGACCATACTGCGATAACTATATTCTTCAGAAATGAAAACAGATCAAGTTAAAAGACCGTAGTCTTGATTACGTATTTATTGGAAATAAGAGAAAGTAAATGTAGTATAAGAATACGTCAGTTACAAAGGATGGTCATTAGATAGAGCCTTAATTTGGCTACATTTTGACATTCGGCTACACCCTTACTGTAGGAACTATACGACATAAAATTAGACTGAATGTAATGGAAGTCGGTTACTATTTAGAAACTCTGTCGTGACACTTGAAACTCGTCATTCATGAGCAATACGCATGCCGAGAAGACATGCGAGACAGCCGTACGAGCATTTGATAGAGTTCGAGAGAGCAGTAAGAGTGTGGGTGGAAGGTGCGACAACTGCCTGTCGTTCAGGTTGTCCGGACTTCCAAGATCGTGTTGGCATGGGTGGATTCGTGCATGCACCCCTTAACATCGTAATAGTTCTGGAAGATTCTGACAGGGCGAAAGACGATCGTGCCTGACAAGTGAGGCGCGAACAGAGCCAGTGGTTTCATTGTCCTCCGTCCAGCGACATGCTGCAGTTTCACTATATGTCTATGTTTCTACCAGAGGCATGGCCAAACACGAACATCACCATTAGCACCAACCAACTTTCTGAATACCCGAATATCATCACCTAACTCAAACTTGAGCTCACGTAGAGAATACAGTACAGGAGATTGAGCAATACTAATAACAGAATTATAAATATCCACAATCTCGTTAATAGTAAAAGTCTTCCAACATATAATGTCTCTTGAATCTATTTGACTAAGATAATTAACACTAGCCAGTGCACTTTTGTGAGGATGTCTGTAAAAGTAAAACTCCAGTATACTAGATCCATTATGCGCAGTCATTCCTTGCAAAGTGAACCTATACATAAAACTCAGTAGAATGAAACTCTCTTCTGCTGTAGTAACTTGCTTCACAAACACACTATCATCCTTAGAAACATCGCAATCAAATGAACCAATATTCCTGAAAACAGGTTTTGAAATATATCTCTTCTTATGACAACGTGCTCGCCTCATGGCGCTGTGAAAACTAATTAAGTTCACAGAATATATTACACAACTGCTCCCGAACAACGTTTAACTACTAATAATAGCGTTCTGCCATTAGCTCCTCAATATAATCAATGTGGTTGCCTTTGTTTGCGGTGGAGTGAAGAGACAGGAAGGCAGAATGCTGTGGAGTGGCAAAGTATTGCCGTGAGTGAGGAATCACGATTCTCCCTGTGAATGTGTGACGAGCACGACTGAGCGGTAGAGTCCCTGCCTCACCTTGCAGCGGCACACGTTATCTACTACCAGCGTGATTGTATCAGGTCTATTCGAATACGATCGTTCCTAACAACTGGTGTTGAATGCACATTGGAATTTAAAGTGCATTCAAGATTCCAAATTAATATCCACATTTGCAGTATATTACATAATATTATATTTTGGTAAGAAATGGTTTTCTGAAAAAAAGTAATAGAAAAAGACAATTACTTAAAAAAAAAAATGCTATAAGAATTCTTAACTTGTATCATTTTTGTACATTAAAAAAAATTGGACAGAATTAGAACATTCGCATACAGCACAAAATAGTAACCCGTGTCGTCAGAACGTCATGATACATGTTTCATTGGATATTTGTTCCATCATTTCCTCGAATTCCAGTTTGAACTTTGTATATAAAATTAAAATTCAAAACGGTTACAAGTTAATCCCTTACATCCGGTGAAACGAGTTTCCGATTTCGAGAATACTGCAACATGCTACTGCTGTGATATTAATAAACTCTTGAGCCAAAAATAAATGCTGTCATAAAACAAGATTTTTTAAATTTGTCCGAATCAATATTTTAAGTTAAGTTCCTTAAATGTAATCTAAAAATAACCCTTCAAAAATTTTTTCCCACAATTTTTACATTTTATTTTCAATTTATAAATATTGTGTCACGAAATCATAAAATATCCTTACTTTAAATACCTCTGGCTGAGCCTCGAGGAAATCCTGCGGTAATTGATCTGCCTTTCCAGTATGTGTGCTCAGGAGCAAGGTTCTAGCATGTTAATGGTCGCGCGCACAAAACTGAATTCCCACGAGTATTTACGTAATTTTTCAACGATCCTTTGGACTCACCCATCGTCTAATTTGTCGTCCAAAAAGCATTCTTGTGACCAGATGCAACACTGGAACCCCCTATTAAAGCTGTTTTTCTTATTCGAAAAACCATTTTGAACAGTTTTGCACATAACACACGGCTTTTCTTGCTTCCATGACCGATCGTGTCGACGCGTATATTCAATCACGAGGCGGCCGACGAGGTATTGACGATAGCATTCTTCTGTGCCGCGGAAGAGTAGAACATTTCTTGTAAAAAATACCGTCCCATCTCGGTGCACTAATTTTTATTGCAACAGGTGTAAATTTGATGTGGTGAAACATTAAAATATGCGTGAAACTACAGATTTAAAGGAAAGAAACTCTTCCGAATGTTAAAGCTTTTAAAATAAAGTTTATTTTTCCAGAAACAAACAATTTTGTCTTTGTAGGCCTTAATAATGAACAAATTTGAATGCTGTAGAGTTGAAGAGTTCTTGGCAGTCGCGCAAGAAACGAAGAGCAGAGACTCGCCTCGCTCCTTGCTCTGCAGGAAGGGTTGGTAGATGCTTCAGTTCCGCTCTCCAGCTGTTCTAAACTTCAGCGGCTGGCCACTGGCTCTCAAGGGTCGAGGACGCTAAGTGGACTCGACTGTTCTACATCACGCCAGACGTTCTGACTTCCGGATCGTGCGGACGTCGGCTGCTCTATCTCAATCCTCCAGTTGGTCCTCCCTTGCCTCTTACCACATATTGTATACGGTTGTAACAATTCAAATATATTGTGAAAAATCTTTTTATAACCAAGCTATACTTGAATTTTTTTAAAAAAGGTAAAAATAATTTAGATACAGCCCTAAATTATTGCGTTCATTTTTATTTAATTACCACACAATATTGTTAAACAGATTATGGGAGTCGCGGTGGAATAGTGGGTAGACTAATCGCCTCCCGCCTAGGTGAACCGGGTTAGATTCCCGGTGGAGTCCGTCCCGGATATTCGCATTTGGAAATCGTGCCGGACGATGCCGCTGGTCGGCGGGTTTTCTCGGGATCTTCCGTTTCCCCGACCCTTTTATTCCAGCGGTGCTCCATACTCACCTCGCTTCACTCTCGTCGGTTCTCAAGACCTCGCTGTTAAGAACCGCCCAAATCTCTTCACTCACTCAATCACACAGTCTGTGCAAACGCAATACAGTGTAGGGCCCATAATGCATGTTTTAAAAGGACATTTATAACATTTTATTTCTGAAAGTGCCATTTTTTTTTTTAAACTGCCATCTTCACGCATTTATCTCAAGAGCATTTTGAACACTAGCAGTACTAAAAAAAATAATAAACCCGGTTTTAATTCCTGTTACCGGAATGCAAGAGTTTTCGATTGTTTTGTCTTTAATATATTATTCTTTCAGAAACATGTAGAGTTGGAGAGAAAGAGAGAGAAACACATGAAAATATCGCACTGTCATCGATACTACGACATGAAAATAAATTTTGAATATGATTACATTTTCAAACGATTAGATTATGGGGTTTTCTTCCCAAACAGAGTATGCCTCAGGATTATGATGGCACAATTTTACGGTTTCGGCTTTGTTATTCAAAATTTATAACACGATTTCTTTTGTTTAGTGTGCTGAAGTGTTTATTTTAAAGTAATTTCCAAGGATGGCATGTTTGCTGGATTTCTTCATAACCTTTAGCTTGTTCTAAAATTACTTATGAAGACTGGTTTATCTTAAAATATTGTTTTTTAATATGTGCAAAACTGGTAAATATGGCCGTGGTTTGTAACACGGTGTAGATAAGTGCACAGAGACAACAGTGGCGTGGTGTTTACTTTGATTTGTGCGTACCCGTTCTCTGATTGGATGCGCGAGACTCGGGGAACAGGCCTTGTGTCTGATTGGCTGCTGCGCGCTGCGAAATGTTTCCTATTGGCTGGCCGGCTGGCGAGTACGTAACCAGGCGCTGATTGGCGAACGGCTTTCCAAACTGGTGCTGGTTAGTGACGCCATTTTGCCGCAGTTCGTGATATTATTAGGCGATTTCCCCATGTAAACTTAAGTATTGTATATTCGCCGTTTGAAAAATAACCTTATGTATTACGTGTTTAGATGTTTCCTTAAATGTCTCACGTACGTTCGATCTATAAATTATAATAATTAATTTATAATTAATAGGAATAAAACGGGGAGGGAAAAAATGTGCTGTTAACAACTAATAATACACAGTTCTAATGCCAAATAATATTGCAATAAATGCGCTAGTATCCAGTGCGTTGTCCTTTAGGCGAAATTTTGTATACTCTGTTAAGTTTGTTTGCGAAGTAACTGTGAACTGCCTGTACTCTGTTATAGTACGTTACCATCAACTTTCCACCAGTAAAACTGTATGGTGTTCGCAAAAAGTCTTGTAGTTATAATCACACAACGAAGAAACAAAACTTCTTGCGCATTAAGGTATGGGACCCTCCGGTGATCGCACCAACGTCACCCTTCTAGCCTTGTTGCTTGTGTGGTTGGAAAGTGGAACGCAGCGCGAGGTAGCGGCCGCCTTGATGCGTGCAATACTGCTGTAGCGCCTGCGAGGTGCTGTGACGGGCTTCGCTGTAGCGTTTCTTTCTCTGCGTTATTGTATTGCCTCTCGCGTCTACGCTTATCCGCTTCTCTTATCTCATCTCGTTTGCTCTCATCCACTATCCTCTGGACTCGACGAGGAGGACAAGCCTGTGGCTTAGTTCAGGCAGCTCTGGGTCTATTTTCATTCCGTTTCTACCAACCTTACTGGGAGAGTGCCAGCTAGTTTGGCCGTCGAAATATATGCAGTTAGGTGCAGTGACATTTTTCAAACGTTCATTTCCAAAGTGCTATCAACTGTGGACAGCCTAAAGTATCACGGATTAAAATGATATTACCGTAACTTGAGTACGTGAAGATATTTGGGCGGCTCTTAACTACGAGGTCTTAAGAGCCGGTGAAGGTAAAACGAGGTGAGTATGGAGCAGTGCCGAAAAGCAAGGACAAGGAAGAGAACGGGATATCCCCGAGTAAACTCGCCGACCAGCGGCATCGTTCGGTACGATCCCCACATGCGAAATCCGGGCGCGACCCTGCCGGGAATCGAGCCCGGTTCGCCCAGGTGGGAGACGA